>DWNH01000406.1:0-15530 GCA_018249895.1 Tiana niger
CTGATTACCATAGCACAGGCCGAGTTGCCTAATTTGGGATCAGATGACCGTGTGTGAGTTGTCCCAAAATATTTATTTATTTATTTATTTAAAACACTATTTTAAAACTTTGTATTAAACAAAGATAGCCGGTTATTTTAAGTTATTATAATAGAGAATACACAAAGAAAATATGAAGCAAGTTTCTAGTACTGTACTGATTAGAAATTGGAATGCTTACCTAATAACATAAAAATAATTTAAGGGTATTGAAGACTTAGTCCTAAAAGTGCACTTATTTGAATTGTTATTCTTCTATTACCCTCAAAAGCATCACTGTGACCCGCGAGCTTATAGGCTTACTGACGCAAAAAGACAGACGAGAAAAAAGAGAATAACAGTTGACACTGAATTTTAAAACATACATAAGTGAAACATAGATTACACTCCACAAAACGATTCTTTAGCCCTGTCTTATACAAGTTTAAACATAATTCAATGTTAAACCTGACACAAATAGGATAGGGTCTCATATAATACTAAAGTGCAGTTACATACATAACATATCTACATAAATTCTAATAATAACAAATGATGAATAAAAACCTCTTAACAAATAAGTCAATAATTATTGAGAAAACGGAAATTTCAAGCATAATTCATTGTTAAACCCTGAAACAAATGAATACCATATTTCGTCGAATACTTTGTCAGTTATATAAACTAATGAAAAATTATAGATAAATATCTCCTAATTAACTTTAGTTAGGAGTGATTGAAAATGTGTAAATTTTAGCTATCAACATCTTTATTAAAATTTTTCCACGTAATTCTACATATAAAAATAATTGCAAATGTAACACTTTGTTTAAAAATAGATAACATCAAATTCGTGTTTCCGGCACAGATTTTAAACATTCGCGACAACCACTGAACGGATTTCGAAAGAAGATCTTAGGTCTATTTAAGACAAAACTTACGTACGTTTTTTACTCCCTGACTAACAGTTTCAAAGCAAGCTCAAACAATAAAATATTCCTTTCATAGTCTTCCAATTTTAACATTTTTTGCTATGAGTAAGTAATTATATATAACATACTTACTCATACAGGAAATGTCTTGCCCACACATCGCCTATCACCAAACAATATTTGTCTGCACTAGGTAAAATTCAGCGCTAACATCTGTGCCTGTTATATTATTAATTACGATTAAGTTAAAATTATTGAGTAAATTAAAGGTACACTTTACAGGCACTTTACACAAAACATTTATGCTATTCGTATATTTTAACAAACGTGGTGTACTATCAGTCCTTTTACAGTACCAGTGCCAGTTATTACATAACCTTATTAAGTTAAATTATTGTTTAAATTGAAGGTAGAGACACATTACACAAACAAAACGCTTACGATATTGTTATCTTTTTAACAAACGAGGTGTAATATCAGTCCTTTTACACATTACATATTCTATGTCAGTAGGCAATGATATGTCAGGAGCGCAGTGGTTATGTCTCAAGTTCAGTTTCGTTACAATAGGCTGATCGCCACAATCCAATGTACTAACATTAGCTTTGCACCCTTTTTTCTGATGGCTAGAACAAGTCCAGTACGCTCCGTCTCTTCTCTTGTTTCTCCATGAGTATGTGTACCCTTTGTACAACAGTAGACCACGAGAAGATTTGGAGGTTTTTCTGGAAGGTATGAGAATTGCGTCTGTAAAAAAGTTGAATAGAAATTTTATTTAAAACACATTGAATATAATTAGGTTTGTACAGCATTTTTTTACTATATTAAAAAAGGTAAGTAAAATGAGATTGTACAAGTGAGAATTTCCGAATTACTGTTTAAGAATTAAGATTTTGTTAATATCAACTTATGTCTACAATGTCTCGTAATATCATAAACTGTCACTCTGTTGCAAACATCTAAACAACTTAACAATCTGTGGTTAAGTAATGCCTAAGATAGAATCCAGACCGAAACCAAATGTTCGGACACTAAGTCACTGCAATTAAACTGAGGAAAAATTGTTACATATATTGTAATATTGTACATATATTGTTATATATATTGTAATATTGTACATACAAGTACAAGTCTTCAACGCTTTTCACAATTTTTGATTTTCGTACTTTGAACGCTATGTTAGAATTTTCTTCGAGTAATTTATACCTACTAATAATAACACATGTAAGCCAGTGTTTCTCAAAGTGGACGATAACCCCTCATGTGCAGCTCTGGGGCTCTACAAGTGAATGGTAAACAGACTAGACGAAATTGGGGGCGATGAAATAATAATTCACTGTCGTAGTTTTTGCGTACGTAGATATGTTTAAAAATATAATTTAGCGGGCACTAGAAAATAAATGCTTCTCAAATTGGGCGGTAGACGAAATTAATTCGAAAACTACTGCAGTGTAGGTGAATCGCTCCTATTACATCTAATTCCCAATTTAGGATATACATATTTGCCTTTAAATGATTAACGATTAAGATTGTCCTATCCTGCTAACGAGTACGGTTTGTGTTAAACTATACAATTTAATTAGCCTACTAAATAATTAATTCATAACATAGATTTAAAACTAACAATACAAGAGCGAGTGAAAGAACTGCTTGATGTAGGTATGCTTAAGTCTGCATTAGTTGCAGGAGGACCCAAGAATAAAATAAAATAAGTAGATATACTTAAATAAAAATCTTAAAATTTGGGTAATTTAAGACATTTATTGCACAAAGCGTCTCTTTTCAGAGACAAACAACAGTTAACATAAAAATCTCGCGAAGTTAGTCTAACGCAACCTATACTATTTAATTAAACTTATTAATTTTTTGACTTTCATTAAGTTCATGTATGTAAATACCTTGTAATGAATATAAGAATTTCATTTCATTTCGATGGTTTCAAGATTACTTAGTTAACTAGTTACTATAAGTAATTCAAAATACGAATTCGGACAATCTTGTTACATGTATTACTTTTCAATACTTACTACAAAATTATATCTATTTATAAATTCTCTGATAAATATGATGAAACATTTCTTTGTTATAACATTTTTTAATTTACATTTAAATACAATTTTTGAAAAAAAACACCAACCACTTAATTAGGAGTGATTGGAAACATATAAACTTTAGTTGTTAGCTATATAAAAATATTGCCACGTTATTCTATATACAAAAAGAATTGCAAATCCAACAATTTATTTAAAAACAGATAACATCATACTGAAACGGATATAACCGCGTCAATTTCGTATTTCCGGCCGGATATTAAACTCTTGCGAAGAGAAGGAAGAATGTATAACGTTTTACACTCATAGCCCCACAGTAAGATTCTAGGATCCTGTGTTGTGAGTACCATGGGCACACACAAAGACAATTACACTAACATCCAGATAGAGAACAGAAATCTAAATTCATTATTTAAACTTACCCCGCGGGGAATCGAACCCAGGACTCTTCGAATGGTAGACCGGCATGATAACCACTACACCACACGGGTCGTCAATACAAAAAAAATACCCTAAGATTCCCATATCGTTAAGAGATCATCCATCAAGAGATGGTTAAAAGTGTCTTAAATCAGTAATCCCAAATAGGCTCCCAAACTGCTGAACAAATTTGATAAAACTTTACGTGAAATAATCTTCCAATTTTGTTATTTTTTTCACAACGTGTTACACACATCCAGCACACCTCATAACTACCAAACTATTAATTTCTCCACCATCTAAAGCTCAAAACTAATATCCAAGCCGTTTAGGCATTATTAACTTTTTACAAATGTTAAAATTATTGTGTAAATTTAACTTAGATACACTTTACACACAACGCTTACGTCATTACAATATTTTTAACAAACGAGGCGAAATATCAGTATTTTTACACATTACATATTCTATATCAGTGGGCAATGAGATGTCAGGAGCGCAGTGGTTATGTCTCAAGTTTAGTTTTGTTACAATAGGCTGATCGCCAAAATCCAATGTGGTAACATTAGCTTTGCAGCCCTTCTTCTGATGGCTAGAACAAGTCCAGTACGCACCGTCCCTTTTCTTGTTTCTCCAAGAGTAGGTGTACCCTTTATACAACAGTAGACCACGAGAAGATTTCGACGCTTGCCTGGAAGGTATAAGGATTGCATCTGTAAGAAAGCGAACATTAAATTTGAGTTGAAACATAATCGATAATCAAGTTTATATTAACTAGTATTCCATTTTGAAAACGCAAGAAAAATTGAATTTTGTGAGAATTTGCGAATTAGCTTAATTATGGGGCCTACGATATAACATAAATTACTTTTTAACGAACGACTCAACAACTCAGAATATCTATGTAGTTAAACTACATAATATTGTATCTACATATTACGTATAAGTACAACCCTTCTTGGCGCCCTTTTCATAACTTGATTTTCATACTTCGAACACACTAATAATATAACTTTCTGTAAAGTTGTGGTAAATAAAAAAAATTATAATCCGGTGCTACATAATACTGACAGAACGCAAAAATACTGATGACATCACTTTTTTTCATTACATTACCTATGACGTTTCATCCATCCAGCTATCAATCAGCCTTTAAATGTTCACTGCTGGATATACATTGAAGTTCCATACACACCATCTGGACTCGTGGCGGTCCTCCACGGTCCGGTTTGGACGTTCGTTCCTGCCCCGCACGTCTAACTATGGAACGATCTTCCTGCAGAGGCATTCCCGGCGGACTATGACATGGGGATCTTCGAAAAAGGCGCTAAAATAGCCCTCCTACAAAGCCGGCAACGCATTGACGACACCTCTGGTGTTGCCCATGCCCATAGGCGACGGTAATCACTTACCATCAGGTGAGCCGTTTGCCTGTTTGCTGAGTAAAAAATACATAGGCTTCCCCTACTTAGCGCCACTCCGTCCTATACTGCGCCCTTTAAATCCAGCGGTTGTCTGCTCTAGGTATGCTTAACTCTGCATCCATTGCAAGGATAAATTACAATATGTAGGTATAAGTAAAAATCTTAAAAATGTATTGTGACACATTTATTACAGAAAAAAATCTTTTACATAAACACATTTAATTGATATAAAATTCCTGCAAAATTTAATACATATCCCATGCAACTATGATGTCATAACTTGAATATTTGCTATTAAATTAAACATTACTACAAAATTACTTTTTAAATGATTTATGATTTATTTTTATTATAAATATGATCAAACATTTCTTTGTAATAAATATATTTTTTCATTTGAAAACCCTCTCTCAAATCAACAGGTACTAAATTTTACTAGGTATTAAATAAGAGATCAAAGAAAATTCACCATACAATATATTAAAAATCTGTAAAAACTAAGCCTGATGCTATCACAAGTTGTACACATTACAGACTAAAACTTTACTTACATAAACATATTCATTAAAATCATTGCAAAAAAACAATTTTATTTTATAACAATTTTATGAGCTTATGTTGCTAGCAATTTTTTATATGCAACGGACAAGCATTGTGCTGGAATCTCACCTGATGTATTGTTCTTGCTTTGAAGACTTCCCGATTGTACTTCTCAACTAACCACTTTTGACAGATACATGGAATGTAGATGGTAGTAAAGGAGCATAAATAATTTCTGAGTTGGTTTCATAGGAAATTTTTAATAAAGCTAGGTGCACATTCCATACACAAAGGACAATAAAACAACATTAAGAAAGGTAATTTTATTCATTAATATTTACACAGAAGTGTGGTGACTTTGTTCTGTATAGGATTTAATTATACAAGAAAAATGGTGTCAATATGGTTAGAAAAGAAAACCTCTTAGTAAAAACACATATGTATTATGCATTTACTAGCAAACTTACTTGTACTGCGAACATTGAAATATAAATTCCAATGAAACTCTTCTTTTTATCATTATATAGTTACAATAATAACAGAAGTATATAATAATCAGCATCTATATAAAAGCATTAGTATAAAAGGCCATAATAGTAAAATTTATCACCATATTTAATAAAGGAAAAATAAAACACATAAAAGTATATAGAAAATGTATATTTAAAGTTGTGCAATTAAAATAAAAGAACATTAAGTTTTGAAAGTGTTTTAATTGTAAACTTGTGTTAGTAAATTTTTTTCTTGCAGTCAATATATTTTTCCAAGTTTATACCTTTATTACAAGTTCTATGATTTCGACACACCCATTTTAAGTATTATCGTTTTGAGACTGTAAATAAAGTAACAAAGAAGCACGCTGTTATTAGATGTTATTCAGTTTGTTTGAATATAAGGAATTTTTAATCAGATAAATTAATTTCAATAACACTTTCTTTATTCTTAGGATTCCTTAATAGTTACTTATACTTACTTCGTTGGTGCAGCAACCCAAAGTGGGTCATGAGGTCCAACACGAGAGCTCGCCACTTTTCTCTTTGAAAGTAATTACGTTTCTATCAAATCTGGGATTACCTACACATCTTTGTAAACCAGACAGATAGAATCACTTTACAATGTGAACTTCGCAACAAAAAATATAAAAATTTGACTTACCAGATGTCACTTTTCTTGTCAGGAACCTGCTTTAAACTTACCTAAAACAAAAAATTACTCAATATTAATAGTTAGCTATGCTGCAACAATAATTGCACATACAGCCTAGTAAATATAATTTGTTGTATATGTATTACTGTGTATTACTCTAAAACCAAAGGGGTCAAAAGGAGCTCATGGCGTTGGCAGGCCCAGGCCCACAGATAATTACTTTTTTTGTTATTTTTTTAAATAATTAAACAGCAAACCTTATTTGCCCTAAGTGCCACATTCAAAATATGTTAGTAGTTGTCCAGATTCTAAACTTAAAGTGTCTCAGGTTAGGTTTTATAAGTAGTACTACAGGTTACATAGTAGTCAGGTAAGTACCTCCAAAACATAAATTTACCTCTACAATTAAAAATGGTATTCACACACAGACAGAAAGGTGTGTACGAAAGTTGATGTAACTATAGATATAATAACTAAACTAAAATTTGCCTTTAGCTGTATCATCACAAACAGCATACGCAGTAGGCCACCACCTGGGTTAATAACCCTATCACACCAGATTACGTAAAGCAATTTATTGTGATTCAGAAGGATGTGTTGAAGGTGTCGTTGCCTGAATTTACTAAATACAAGGCGACCTTCTATGTCATCAGACGTAGTAACACTTGATGCGTTGCTACTTCTGCAATATCAGGTAGGACTAAGGTACTGCCTGTTGGATTATAGGATTTATGCCTGCCAGGCTATATTGTGTACAGGATGGTATGGAGCATGTTAAGAGAATGTCTACTAGTTAAGACAATTAGACAGCAAGACATACACTTGCGAGCGAGTCATACAAACAGAAACAATATGAATCTTATTTACCTTATCTGATTGTAGTTGCAGGTTTGAAAGTACCATTATCTTGAATGTCACATCACTACACACACATTTCACTAAACACTGAAAAAATAAACACTTGTAGCACACTGCCCTGCTGAGAAAACTTTTTTGGCGGGAAATTGTGAAACTAGGTAACTTTCTTTCGTTTCTAACCAATTAATGCGAAATGTTACACGAAATTTTAAGTAACCGGTTCTACTTGTATGGATTATGTAGCTTTAGCATTTTTAAAATTTTTTATGTTGTGCAATTTTGAAATATATCTTGTAGATACATATAAACAAGTACGAAATAGACAACATAATTATTACGACATGCTTAATTGCTTAAATATTTAAGTGTGTTGATTTATCATTTGAAAATCTATTTCAAACTATCCAAGTTTGAAGGGTTTATGATACTAAGTAAAAGATGAATGCAAAAAATCATTGTGATTCGTAACAAATCATTAGGCATTCGCACACAGAATTAACTTTAATGATTTTTCACTGCACAAACTATAATTCCACACAAATCAATTGCTGTTTCACATCCTATGATCAAAATAGCTGAATTTGATGGATACCTTCCCATTAAACAAATTACACATCCGAAACACTTGAAACACCATTTTTAAGATACAGTTGACATTTTAGTTTTAAATGAGCCTATTAACAAATATACACAGGTTAAAATATATCGAATTTTACATTTTTGATAAAAACAAACAAATTATTTTAGGTTATTATTTAACAGCGTCGAAAAACGTCAACGTCAAGAAATACTGTTTTAGTATTGTCATTTGTTGTCTTTGTCTCTATCGTGAATTTTACCTTTGGTTCACATGTCGTGCAAGTATTATCTGTTTCTAACGCTTTACAAAACATGATTACTCTACTCAAATCCATTGTAGGCAATCCTACAATTTTTACCGTGGTTCTTTTTGATAATCCGCTCAGTTCGTAGAAAAAATTTTCAAATTATATTTTTTTAAGACGTCTCACCATCTACCATCCTGTACATATTTAGCTTCAACACATAGTCGTATCATTAATAATTGATAAGAAGTACAAGGATGAAATATAAAAACTTAAGAAAAAGTTTTGGATTAATAATTCAAATTATTTTGGTTTATCCGAAGTTAACGCATCATGTCGGTGAAATGAATATACTACCGTCTTTATAATAATTCTCCGGATATTACCATATAGCTACTTTAATATTTAAGACCCTGAAATGAATTTCTGTAAAAATGTGGTAAATGGAAAAATACATAGAAGAACACGGACGGCTCGGTCTTGTTTGATACAATAGGTATATCTAGTGAACTGTTTTTTCCAAAAATTTTATTTTACTAATAAAGAAGATAGTAGTGTCTTCTTTTTATACGACATCTATTTATAAACTATTTATATGAAATCTATGAATTTATATGACACTTAGATATAATAGTTTTTATTTTTTTTCTGTCTATCTGCTAACGTTTATGTCTCGAAATAAATCTAGTACTATTCTACACCATAATTTTCGGAACAGACTTTATACATTTTTAGTTTTATGTACGCAACTCCTAGCCTATGTAAGGTATGTTGTACGCTAAAGGTGCGCACGAAAAGGCTCCGAAACCAATAAATCGATTTTGATTTTATTTTTTATCGAGTTTGATACTCTATCTTTAAGTACAAACTTTATTTGTTCATGTATCTTAAAGGGTTTCTAATTATAGTTTTTTGCGTACTTAATAACATTTGCCGTTTATAAATTGTACACTACGCGAACGGCGTTGCGAGTACTTATAAGTACATAATAAAATTATCAGTAATATTATGAGTACCTAGGCACTATTTTTTAATTATTTATTTATGCGTTATCTTCATGTCAAAAAACAAAATGACAAAAAAACATCAGGTTAATAATGTTAAAGTACATCACTAGTTGTTGTTTCAAATTGTCAAAATTTTGGCAATCACCAAATTAAATTCGCATTTATACGCGAAACGGGAGTGAAAAACTAATGTAATTTCTGTGTATATGTATAACTGCGTAGTTATTTATTTTCCAATTATTAGTGAGTGTCAGGTTATCCGGTTGTTTTCATATTTCATTATTATAACCTAAAATTACATGTCAAGTGATAAAAATGTTTGTTTTTGTGATTGTTTTTTGGTTCCAGTGGTAAAATTTGTAATCATTCAATATATCGTGCAGTGAGGCTTATCATTTCTGTGAGTTTTCCTCTGTTCCTGATGGCAGGGGTAAGTATATAGATATAAGTCTCCGCAATTTAACCTTGTACTCCTTTTTGATGTTTACTAAGTTTTGGCGGTATTATTACTTTAGTTCTTGTTCGAATTTCTTTATAAGACCCTTAAAATAGCATTTTTCTATAGTTCTTTATTATATGTTTTCATCCATCGTCCATCCATCATCCATCCTTCTATCAATTAACTTTTAGACGTAAACTGCTGGACATAAGCCTCTAGTTGGCGCCACTCCGCCAGCAATGTTACAAGGTCGTAAATATTTTACCAATAACATTGTTTCATTACTAGTTTTTCTGCCCAAATTCAAATTTTGTTTGTTTTGTTGTGTTTAAGAAAAGTTATTGGAATTGTGTATACAAAGTATAAATTAGAAAAAAATATTTTTTTTAGATTAATTGCTTATTTATCGATACAATAACGTTAACAATATAGAATTCTTGTGGTTTGATTTGTTGTTTCTTGATTGGGTGTTTGGTAGTAATGATTGTCATTTGATTAATTGACAATGATCAGTTGCAAATCATCATCATCAACGGCATGGGTATTCTTTCAAATGAGAAGGATTTAGGCCATAGTTCACCACGTTGGCCAAATGCGGATTGATGGAATAGCAAATAATAAAATGTCAATTTTCACAACCAAGAAGTATCTATATATTTTTCCATAAAATCTATACCCAAACTATGGCGATCAGCCAGTTTTAAGTATAGCAATAATTTTTTACATGTAGATACATGTATGACATTTTTAGCCATTGTTTATAAAACAATAATACTATGTATATTTAAATTAATGATGTTATTGATAATTGTTTATGAAATAAAGTTGTTTTTATATTATGTGCTGTGTTTTCTTTTAATTTTAGAAAAAATAATCCTGTATTTGACATCCACAATATTAATATGTTAAAAAAAATAATGCAAGTGAATTATTAGTGTTATATTAATTTTTGTGTTAAATGAATAGTAACATAATGCAATTTTTTATTATGAATAGCAATAGATAGCGATACCTATATAGTGTCATCTATGCTTTAGATATCTACTGCTGGATGTAGGCCTCGCCTAATTGGTGCAACTTCTTCCATATAATATATCTTGACTAAAATATAAATATTCAGTTATTTGGCAGGCACTTCTGACTAATGGTGTTTGTTGCACCTAAAATGCATTGCACCTCTAAATCTATTTGTGTACTATCTAGCCGCAATGGTCAAATTAACTCATAAATTGTTTATAAAAAGGTTTACTCCAGGTATAGGAATTTGAATTAGTTGTATTGCCCAAACTTTTGTAGCCACAAAAGTCAAGTAGAGAGTCTGAGTCACACAACCAATTTTTTGTAATAAGTTTTAAACATAGCAAATAGGGCATCCGGGTATCTGGGCATCCTACTGAAGGTGCTTTTACGCTGATCAGCCTTCTTCTTATTGTTTAAATTAATTTTGATCAGTGTATGTTTAAAAAGTTTGAATAAATATGTTGAATAAAAATGCAATATATTATTTTTAGGTTGTATCGAATTTATTCCATCCAGAAAGGGCCATTTGCTTCTACTAGACGGGTACACATACTGGCAGGATGCAAGATGCAAAAGTGCAGTGTACTGGTACTGTTCCAAGCGGTATCGGAAATGCATGGCCTACATCAAAATGGCTCACAACGGCAATACTATAATTTCAACTTCTTTGAGTCACAGTCATTCTCCTTCGACATATGTAAAAAACAGTTTTGGGTGTTATGAGAAAATTTAATACATTTTAAAGTTATTGCAAATGTGTAGGTATAATAGCATTATTGTAATGTTTGTTGTCTTCTGAGTATTTCACTGACTACATACTGTTATGTAGTATTAGTTACCTGGGTGTAAGTTGTGATTATAGTTGGGTCTAACCAGTAATGTTGTCTTATATGTTTCTAACTATAACTGATCATTCTAGTCCATGAATCTGATGAAGATTAGGTATGTGATAGATTAAGGTTATATCATTATTATATATTATTTATTTATATATGGTTAAGTAACTGTGTGAACTATGGAACTAAGCTTTTTCCTTGAAATAATTTTGTTTATCTATTTTCTTTATTTATTATTAAAATAAATGGAAATTATGTTCTCAAATTAGATCTGTAATACTGTAATAATGAATATTTTACTCTTTTAAAATGTAATGTGCATATTCATAGTGTACTTAAAACTACTACTGTGTTTTGTAGGCTTGGTACTTATTTATGTATTATATTAAAATTTTTGAACACGGCTGTTTTTTATTCTCCACTATTAATTAAAAAATATTCAGTACTGAATGTTTATATATTTTGTCACATATGAATGAAACGGAACAAGTTCAAATTATTTATTAAGTATATTTTTGTAAAAATCTCCTGTATTTATATTCATCACTGTTTTCTATTATTTTTTGTGAAAACTCAAAAACCAATGTGAATATAGGTATGTTTTTAAATTTTGTAAATACTTACTTGTTAAAATAAAGAAATATTTTAAAGTAATTAATCTGTCATTTTACTTAGTTATAACGAATTTTTTTATAATGGATTTTTACTGTTTCTCTTTATCTACTGAGTTTACTCGGATCTGCATAAAACTTGTTGTAAATGAACGTTTGAATGAATTGAACGAAAGATCTCCTATTGTATCAGCTTAATAGCAATAATCGTACATGTCATCCTATTTATTCAAACTTTACAATAAGCCAGCTATGTGTATATAAGGCTTGTAGCGACTTGCTGTTAGTGGTATATTGACTAACGTCATTTTTCAGGGCGCGATTACGATTTTATACCGACACATCGAGGGAAATACTTATTGATGGTAAACGGCTATACGTATTCCCAAATGAAGAAGACTAATAATTACTATTGCTCCAGAAAACAATCGCCTGAAGGCAATTGTCGGGCGAGAGTGAAGTTGAAGAATGGTGTCATTGTTGAAGCTGACTACAATCATATACACCCGCCGCCCAACTATGTTAAAACTAAGACCGGAGAGTATTACAAAATGCCATAAACTGAAGGATCTCTGAATATTGGGCAGTGATAATGATTTTTGGTATTATACTTAGCAATCGTTAATAAAATATGGTTTCAATTATAATCGTAGCTTTAGCTTCGCGCAATATGAAGCTGACAAAGAGATAAATGATATTTCAACGGTCGCATATTTATTTAGAGTAAGAAGTTGTGAAAACGTATTTAATTACGTATTGGTTTGCCTTTTGTATTTGACTGGCCTCTTGATCTAGTGGTTGGAACCTAACTGCTAAGCGTGGTCGTGGGTTCGAGGACAAATGTTTTGTGTGATGAGCACGAATATTTGTTCTATATTTGGGTGTATGGTTATCTATATAAGTATGTATTTAAAAATATTTATATATATCAATTGTCTAGTTACTATAGCACAGGCTCTGCCTAGTTTGGGATCAGATGGCCGTGTGTGAGTTGTCCCAAGATACTTTTTTATTTAGTATATAAAACTTCTCCTTTGCATTTGCTGATTATTATTAAAACAAGTACTATTTGAATAAATAGTACTAATGTAGTAATAATCACAAGTATCTATTATTTGAATTTTTTTATTGTATGTTTGTGTTTCCAAGTAATTGATGATTGAATAAAATGCGTAATCTAAATTTAACATTGGTTTTATTACAATTCATATTCTATTACAAATACACGTTTGCAACCAATGAGTTATAAATGTTTTTAATTATTTAAGTAAACTGGCAGAATTGAATAATCTTAGCATAGATAAATTGATAATTATATCGTCAGTTAAGTTTACATTTGTGTATAAAAGTTTTTCGCAATTTGAATATAAAAAAAATTAATGTAAGCAATAAGAAAAACTTGTGCCCAGCATTCAAAAGCGTTATTTATTTAACTATTATTATTAATTATCTACCATTACTATCTAACTTTTATTAAGTTAACTTATTTTGTTAGTTATGGACTTTTGAATATTTTACAAGAATAGAATTCGGGTCAAAACCTATACCGCCGACTAATTGAAGAACGAAGTAAAAATATTAAACTTAACTTAGCATAGTTAATCGATTGTGTTAATGTAAATCATTAATAAGAGTACCTATTATCTGTTACATATGTTATTATTTATGAATGTTATAATTATTAATTTTCAGATGACGAGTGTAAGTTTATCCGTACTATTTACGGGAAAGTGCTGTTTATGTATAACGGGTACACCTTCTCGAAGAACAATCGGGCGAAGAATTTCTACTATTGCTCAAGGAAGTCTAATTACTGTAAAGGCAGCATCAAATTCGATGATTCAGGTCAAATTCTGTCTGTAAAGAATGTACATAATCATCCACCTCCGAAGTACGCTGTTACTGTAGACGGTCTGTATTTGAAAACGTCGTGAAATAGAGTACTGTTTTTGGATATGATGGGGATACGGATCTTCTTATTAACTAATTCCATTGGCAATGAACATTTTGGACACCGGAGAAGAATCTTAATTCGTTATCTTCATCATTCTTAAAGGATTACTCGTGAGGAACTGAAATAACGTAAAAAATAAAGACGCGCAAACTAGTGGCGAATTAAGGGCGAGCTAGGGCTTAGGGCGCAAGTATAGCAAATCTTAAATTTTCATCATTTTTGTTCAAATTGGTCAAGAAAATTCGTATATTGAAAAATCTTTTTCTGAACCCGCTAATTGCAGCAGTCTCTCGGATGACAACGTCATTAAGGTCTACTAGTCAAGAATAGATACAGAAATTAATACTTTTGATAGTTATTAACATCACAAGAGCGTACAAAACGGACAGAATTATCATATGCATTGCATATGAACTTGAATATGAATGTTAACATTGCATTTTTAGCCTATTGGAGGCCCTGGGCACAGAATAATAGGGCCCCTATAACCTTGATGTCTTACATTATATATGTTTTTCGGTAATAAATATAGGTTGTCGTTTGGTTATTTGGCAGTAACTAAGGGGCCCTTATTGGGCACGTGCCCAGAGTGCCCAATAGAAAAGATGGATGTGGTTGATTATCATCCTAATGTAAGTAATGTAATTGAGACATTAATTAAATTATATAAATTAAAGTTCGTATTGTCTTGAAGCTTTAAATAAAGGACGATTATTTAAAAATACATTTAGAATTTAAGATATTAGTTAGTTACTTATATGAATAAATTTCTGAGAAGCTAATAAATAAATCTTTTACTATAAAACGAGCCATTTTTTTTATATCTGTCTGCCTCGTCTATAAATATATAACCGCATTTATTACCAGAATTTTATTATTAGATTTCTGTTCCCGGTCTGGGTGTTAGTGTAATTGTCTTTGTGTGTCCATGGTACCCAAGAGACAGGGAATCCTAATGCTCGGCTCTGAGTCTGAAACATTATTATTATTAGAAACAATGACATAATTTATGGATTTCAGATTATCAATGTCACTTTATTCGTACCACTAAAGGTGCGGTGCTTTTAATGCACAATGGCTACACTTTCTCCCGGAATAATCGGGCTAAAAATATATACTACTGTTCGAGAAGCCAAGCTGCGGATATGTGCAAGTGCAGCATTAAAGTTGATGATGACGGTCGGATGCTGTTGATAAGGAACGAGCATCATCACCCACCTCCGCATTATGCTGTCACTGTCGATGGTTTATATTTGAAAATTTAGTGAGAAGAACGAATATCGTATTTATTACCTAAATGTGTATAGTTAATACGTACTTAAATAGATAATTATTATATTATAATTCTAAATACATATTTATATAGATAATTTTATTTTTACACCCAGACACAAAACAAATATTCGTGCTCATCACACAAACATTTGTCCTAGGTGGGGATCGAATTTAC
>DWNH01000407.1:0-15520 GCA_018249895.1 Tiana niger
GATTGCGTAAGTATAACGTCAGATTGATGTCAATCTCAAACTGTGGATACAATATTAATTGCGGGCGT
Organism: Tiana niger; assembly: GCA_018249895.1. Taxonomy (NCBI): domain Eukaryota; kingdom Metazoa; phylum Arthropoda; class Insecta; order Lepidoptera; family Hesperiidae; genus Tiana; species Tiana niger. The sequence goes on from DWNH01000407.1 coordinate 69, forward strand.
GAAAGTAGGTAAGTAAAGCTATCACTATAGCTCACTGCCTGACCTTTAGCCTAACTATGGAGCAATAAAAAAAAACTAAGGACCAATAAAATCTGTGATTCAGTTTTCGGAAATTTTGGCGGCAAATGTTGATTTGATTGCATAGTAATATTTTCAAAGAAAGATATTATGTTGGAGTTGTTAGAAATTTAATTTACTGCAGTCTAAACGTTCACATAGGTTTAGGTATGTACCTATGTATAGAGTGATGGAGGAGTCACCTTTGTGCGGCAGGGGTGCAGTGTTATCAAGCGGGGCGTCCACAGTATAGAAGCCGCGAGTGAGTCACGCGTGAATCACTGGATCCATTAGCAATAGGAAACGTGTTTATACAAGCTCGAATGGCGGCTTTAAATGAAATATTTTACAACCCACCCTTCTACTTAGCATAACCAATTTCAAGAATACTAATTGGTGCTACGAAAAAAAATTAGAAGTAATTTAATGATATTCGATACTTTTCGCAGCATTAGCAAGATTAACATTAAATTGGTGTAAACACTTCATCCGGGATTTGATATCAAAGATGCAGCTCGGTTTGGTTGCGAATGCGAATAAAGTGAAAACTGTATTAGTCATGCCATCGGTGTATTAGTAGTTATAAGATACCTAAAAAACTGGGGATTTACCAAAAAAGTTTTGACTCATGTTGTGACTGATGATGGTGGGTAGCAGGTGGTTGAAGTAGATATTCATACAGCATACAATCATACAACGTGGGGCTATGGCTGTGAAACGTAATAATAAAACAAACTATAGGTACTGTTTTTTTGACAAAAAAAAAATTGTTTGAATAGGATTAATAAAGTATCGGGAAGAAAAATAAAAGTATGTTTTAAAATATGTACGTGTATCCTTAAAAAGGTAATTAAGTATACTCGTTCAATAGCAATAGCTCAATTAGCAATTTTGTCTAATCATCTGAAGAAAATGATTGACGGAAGATTCATTGTTCTCGATTATTTTTTGTGATTGAGAAAATGTTACTGTAAAATTTTAAATGAAAGAAAATTTACCTTTCGTAACATTTTTATCATTTCAAAATACCTACAATATCAAAGTTTAAGCTAAATTTTCTAGTCAGAACTTTAATCCAATGTACTTTATAAACCATCAAATACTCATGCAAATTTGAACCGATTTATCGTATAGAGTCCCGTTCGTATGGTTCATCACTGGTTACGCCCCGAAGACAAATGTCAAAACGAGCCTTTTATTGTGTGATTAGTTTAGTATGCCATGACAGTTAGGTAAAATAAAATAACAATATTAATTCCACAAAAACTTTTTATTTCACAAAGAAAAATGAGTTTAAATAAACTGAATAAGCATCAAAATAAAATGTTGCATATGTCATAAAAATGTCTAGGCTTTATAACTGTTATCTAATCAGCTGTTTGAGTCCATAGTTGCCAATGGAACAATTATGTCGTGACTATCGGCAACACATAGACCAAAATGAACTCACACGTTAGTTGTTTATAAAATATATCAACGATTAAAGCAAGGGCTACATGATTTAAAACGAACATTCGAATTACTTGTACTGACTTCGTTAAAAAATCACATCACAAACTTATTACTTTTATATTAATATAGTATATATAATTTATTTTTATGTAGTTTAAAGTTATATCTAGCGTTTCTGAACGCCTATACATAGATTATAAATATATTATCAAAGGAAAAAATCTCTATGCATTCTTAAACAAATGCAAACATTGACATTTAATCGGCGGCGTACGCCCCCAATAATTTCTATAAAAATAAAACTGAAAGACACAACCTGACGCCGAATTAGCAAAGAGTCGCACTCAATGGTGGGAAGAGGGCTGAAACGTTGCAAAACAAACTATTTGCATTTATTATATAAATTCATATAAAATTAATAAAAATTAACAAAGATGTTTACTATATCGAGCTCAGCTCTGTAAAAATAAATGTTAATCGTCACATCATTGAGTGCGATGTTACATTCACACCGTGATTCAATTACAACATAGTTTCAATAAGACTAATAAAAATATAGGATTTTAGGATATTGCAGAAAGCATTTATTATATAGATATTATATATTGTAGCGGATATATTGTCTTGACCTTAATCTGACTGTGTTCATAGAACCACAATGTCGTAATAAATAAATTGCAATATTTGATGACGCCTTGAAATTAAATAAACTTTTTGGTCATTGTATATATTACGAGTGATGTCCGCAGTCTGTACACGATCACTACTCAGTATATATGTACGTTTTGTATGAGTACTGTATGACTTAATGTATATTGTTTAAGCGCTAACTATGCACACTGTACAGATTTCACTCGTAATACATAACAATACAACACAATAGTACTCAGTGAAATAGTAAATAATCGATTTGCAAACATACACTAAACTGACGCAAATAAACAGACAATAAACATGAATTTCGATGACTACTGCCAACAAGGGACACCTGAGAGTTTTAACACTTAGAACTACACAAATTAATATAACTAAATAAAATATTAAGTAAGACATGATGTTAACTTTAACTTGGTCACAAAATGTCTAGTTCAACTCCGAACAACAATCATTGTGCGGCAACGAATGTCTGGTAAACAAACACAAACACGCCCAAACTTAATTGCACGAATCAATTAACGACGTCATTTAAGTTTTTTAGGGTCTTTAAAACAGACCTGTATATAAATAAACTGAAAACTTTTCCTAGGAAAAAAAATAACCAAAATACATTTGGTATTAACTATACAAAAAGATAACTCAGAATAAGTCACGCACACCTGCAATAATTAACATGCGGTAACACATGACCATCTGAGAATTACAAGAAAAAAACAGGTCCTAAACTCTTAAACGGCAAAAAATAAACATAAAACTTTTAATCAACCTCACCACTGGAGGATATTGCACGCAATGTCTCTGCATAAACGTTTACTTCGTACACACTACTTATATGTATGTCATTCGAATTCCAATATAAACAATGAGAGATTATTGTGAAAGCTGTAAGTGGATTCTATCTTGTTATTGCTTACAGTACAGCTATACGGCTGCTCTGCTTGGATGAGAGAAAAAATGATTTAATGAAGAATTAAACAATTTCAACATCATAACTGCTGTAGGCATCAAATAATAATAATGTTTTATTGAGCATTTTATATTGTGCCAATTTAAACAAAAGAGCCCTGATTCCCAGAAAAGCGTGAGCTGTGGCCTGAGAGCCACTTTCTTTTAAATTTTTGTTAAAATATTTTTTTTCAAAATGTTATCTCAATGAAGTAGCTATATTTGTTTGCGCCCAATTGATTTTCACGTGAATTATGCACATTGACGTGCTCAAATGTTGCGCACTCCTTGAATCCTTTATATGACATCTATGTCTCGCGCCAAACTAGATATTTTTTGTCACACATTGTTGTTATTGAATTTCGAATGGACAAAGGCTATAGCGTGTTGATATGTTCTATCACACAAAGATGCATGGTAACTGGATATTTATTACCCTTAAATAAGAATATATGCCCCCTTTATACGAGGAGTTGGGACAAATTGAGATCACAAAAATTAATGAGCAAAAAGGATGTGGTTTTTAGTAACAATGAAGGAATATTATAACTCAATGAAGCCCAGCGATGCACGCTTCCAGTAACCAATTAATTGGTACTATTCAAAATGGACATACATTAAATACAACTTGTATTAGTAAAAATAAAATTAGACGAGTATATTTGGATTAGAAATACTTAAAAACCACTATGTACAAAATATTATAAAAACGGCGTTGAGTTGTATCTCTCAGCTGTATCTACATTACAGACTTACAGTATTTTTTACATCTCCCTAATACACAGAGAACTACGTAGATGTATCACCAGCCTTAGATATCGCTAACGATATACAAAAATTATTAAATCTAGCTTCATTAATATTACTTAAGATCGAAGCGAGCTATGCCAGTCCACTTTCACCAAATTCTCATGATACTACGCCACGCAAATTATATAGAATATCTAAAACAAGACAACATGTTATATTAAAAGGACAGTTTATATTGAATTGCAGTTACCTCATTCTGTTGCTACTAATTATTTTGTATTAAATACATTTTAAATTCTTAATTTCTCTGAAAAGCCTGAGATATAACATGTTTCCTTGCTTACACTAGAAATACAGAAAGTACTACCTAAGATTATATTATAATTAACAATTACTATTAGACCGACATAAAAACGTACCTTTATCAAAACAAGTCTTGAAATTACAAGGAAGAAAATGTTGTGTAATTGAGGTCATTGAAGTTTATTTCCGTTTCATAAAATTACGTATGATATTTGATGAGTCATTTATGAATCAAGCTCATAAGTGGACGAATATTTTGGCGAGTTTTATATATAAGTAGGAAAACTAATTAATTAATAAAATATGTATAAACATAATAATTTCAAACACTGTAAATAAACAAGAGTATTTACATATTTCGTTGAGCGACAAATCGCTGTTTGTACTGTCGAGCGAAGTCGTAAGAAATATAAAATTATATAAAATGAATATTATAGTTTTTTATAATTATACCGCAACCAAATTCTCGATTACAATCAAATATAATGATACAGCGCCTAGGCCAAAAGTTTCCTAGAGCTATAATACAGATATCTTATAATATGTCACGGACTGCAGCACGCCGAATCTTTACAGTATAGTATATATTGGGAATTTAACAAGGGATGATAACTCATATGCGCATAATATCAAACATAAAAAACGTGTTAAAGATAGTACCTATATAGTTTTGTTCATAGGCGACGGTGACCACTTACCATCAGGTGGCCCGTATGCCTGTTTGTCAGTCCTCTTACATAAAAAAAAAATTATTCTGCCTAACTCATTGAAGGTTTTGATTGTGCTTTTATACAGCAATTGAAAATATTATAAATATTTTATAGTCATATGTCTTTACTTACTCAATCACTGATACATATAAGTGTACAAGATATAACCTAAGCCTATGAGGGCCGCTGTATCATGGAAGCTTATTCCAGGTTATAAGGTGGCTATCGTGCCAGTACGAGAATATGTGTCGTACACAACATCCTTGACGTGGTGTGAGAGGCCAACGAGAACGTATGTTTGGTCATCATTTCTATAAAATTGCAATGAACTAGAATGACGTATATATATGTATATATATATGTGTGTGCGTGTGTATATATATATATTTATATGGCTTTTAGTAAGTAAACATATAATTTTGCTGAATCTTAGCTATAAAATAAAAGTGTCCATAGCAGTGGAATAAACTGTATAAAAATTATTATTAAAAAATATAAACTTTGAAGTCTCCGCATCGAACTAAATTATAATTCTGCTAATCTTTACCTTTTTATATTACATGCAACATAATATAAGTTATAGGAAAAACTTCCTATTTAGTACAAGGTCTAACATAAAAATGACAAATAATAACAAAAAGATATTTTATTTACATAAGCAGTTCAGTTCAAATCAGCAGTTGGAAAAGCAGTATTTAATATAATGTCGAAATAAAGCGATATAAGATTATAGTAAAATATAGAAATAACAAAATTTTGACCTCACACTATAAACGCATTTCCAGCTTTGTTACGATATATATGTATGTTAGAATATCATGAGTTCACACTAGGTGATAACTTATCAATACTTAGTGTTGCCTAAATACCAATTAGTAAGCAACATAATACAATATGAATCCACATATTAACACTAAGACGACACTTGTTACGATTATTACAACAGGAGTTTATGTGAACACCTTATCAAAAGTTTAAATCAACTCACTTGTAATAAAAACTGTCTTTTTGGTTTCAGTTGAATATCAGTACTTGATTATAAATACTAATATATTATTACAAACATTTAGCAAGTATATCTTAATGTAAATTGAAAAAACTATTTGCTACATTGACTAAGTCATTCAAAATACACACAACTACAGATCAAACCACACTAACTTGGAATCACTCTAAACTGTAGGATATGAGTCTTACGAAACAAACAAAGCATTTATATGATTTTTTAATTAAAAATGGAAGAATATGTTACAAAAATTACAATACAAATGAGAGCGCAATGTATTTTTTGGCCATTTTATAGGACTATCGTATTCACGTATAGGTAAGTCAAGGTTTGTATTTTTAATATTGAGATGTTACGACTGTATTATTCATTTCGAGAACTTTCTAAAAATAAGATATTTGATAAGTCTGGTGACACTGCCAACAGTGCCATCTTCCGGGTCGCGTGGATAATATAAACAAAGCATTTCCCAAAAGGAGTCGGATGCATTATAACAGTAGTAATTCGTAATTTTCATTGCAACATAACTTGAACAAACATTTCCGCTTAAGACAGAGCACGTGTTATCGATATTAACTCGTCTGAATGAGCTTTTTATAAATATACATAGTCTTATTACGACACTTGCGGCGTCGCAAGTGGTACACTTATTAAAACATTATCTAAATCTAAAGTCCACATGGAAGATAAAGTATTCTTATTTTAATTTATCAATCAAATACCTTAACGACTCATAAAAAAGAACTGCACAAAATCCCAGTGTAGTCGCCTTAGGCCAATACTATGTATAATATTACATATTTAAGTCTACGCTACGGGCAGTAATCACATGAGGTTTATAAATCATTACATTAACAGTCAGTACTACTCAGCCGAGTTAACTAGGCACTTTCCGGAAAAATGTCGTTTTCGTTCATAAGGACGATGTGACAAAAAGTTTCTAATAATAAAATAACAAATTGTAAGCGTTAGATATAACTGTTATAGCTATTGGTCTTTTTCAAACATTTTGCGACTTGTTTACTATAAGTTTGGAAGTTAAAGAGGTTTTACTGAATTAATAAAGGAGATATAAAATAGGTAGTTCTTAGCCAGTGCAGGAACGCGATTCACGCAATACATTAGAAACACTTTGTAATCAAATCTGAGTCTAACATAAGTATTAACTTAATTATTACTTACTTCGATTTTTTCTATACAACTGTTACTTTTCGTTACAACAAAATAACAGTTTACATTTCAAAAATCAAATATGCTGACGGTACGCGACTCACTCGGGCGTCTTTTTACGGGAAGCGGGGAGAGAACCGCTTACAAATTAACTCGGCTAAGTTGTAGTAATGAATCACCTAATAATTATATGGATGAGAGAAATATGTGATTTATCATTGGCAGCATATTGGAAGCCACTTTTGGTGGTTCGAGTAATAAATATAGACGTTGCTAGCTCCTGAAACACGTACCTACAATAAGATGAACTGTCTTCTTCAATACATGCCCGTAATTTTAAGTATCAAAGCGCTATTTGATCATTACCAGATCGACGGATCATAATACTTTATTTATGTCTGTAAATACAATAAATACTATGATTTTATTTGAATACGACCGACGAGTATTAATAAAGTTACATCATTTTATAAACTGGACAGAAAATTAGAGGAAACTCGCGATTTCACTTAAATAACATTAAATCTCAATAAGATAATTGGAAATACAATTTCTATTAAGAGTATCAAAGTTCTATAATCTAAAAACAAATTTTAATAGTAACGTCTTCTTAAATACAACTTCTGCCTCGTCTCTTCAAATACAGTCTTAGTCCCCAATATATGTTTTATTTTATAGTCACTTTGGTTGTTAATTACGGAGGAATAACCTCAATAAATAATAAAATTATTAAATAACTTGTTATCACATTATTAGTAATTTATTTATTAATTTTCTATAATTTATAGTTCATGTACAATACATTGTTCGTACATAATGAAAAAAAAGTCAAATTCAGTACCGTATTTATGAACGCCCTACCGTCTCATTTAGTTTAATATAGACTAACTACGAAAGTTCGTCGCAAGTGCTAGGTTTAGGAAGCTAGGTTAAGGATAAGAGACTAAGCAGAGCAGTGATAGCCTAGTGGTTGAATTTCGGCCTACAGTTCCAGTGTTACCGGGTTCGATCCCCGCACGCACCTCTAATTTTTCGATATTATGTGCGTATTATACATTAATTATCACTTGCTCTTCAGTGACGGAAAACATCGTGAAAAAACCTGCATGCCTGAGAGTTTAAAAAAAATTTTTTGAAAGGCATGTGAAGTCCACCATCCCGCACTGGCCAGCATGGTGGACTGTGGCCTAAATCCTTCAGAGAGGAGACCTGTGCCCAGCAGTGGGACTATGATGGGGTGATGATTGAAGGATAAGAGACTCAGAGGACAACGACACATATGTCGTTGAAACTTTGATCAGATCAATTCCGAAAAAGAAAAAAGATACATTTAGAATATTACATGGGTATGTTTTGTTGCGTTGAAATATTGAATATAGTACCGGCCATAAATAATGCACATCGAAACACATCAGCGTTTTAGAGCGTCGTCTCTCTCACACAATATTTATGTATATGTATAAACAGGTTTTGAAACCTGTAAATTAAAATTATTTTTATGACCTATAAAAACATCGTTTTCATGAAATACAAAGATAAAATACACTGACTGAGTGAAAAATGTACTGACTCTCAATCAAAGTTTTCGAGGTTGTAGATTAGAATAATTTGCAAGCATGTAACTGACGCGATAAACCGAAAGACTTTCAAATTTTTTAATTTAAACTTATTAATAATTAACATACATAATATGTAAACAATTTTTTGAAGTTATACTTCTTTAGGCGTTATAAAAAAAACGATGAGAGTTAAATTTTAAGTCCAGTCCTATTTTTTTCATATTATTTTTAAATTTATAATAATTATTATTATTGAAAAAATATTAATATAATTATTTTATTATACATATATTATATGGAAAGAAAATTTATTTATTTTATTTATATCATGTTCTTGTGGATAAAACAGTGTAGATTTATATATGTACTTAATAGATGGCGCTGTAAGGCGCTGATGTCAAAATTGAGAGAAGAAAGAATTGTTGATTTTTATAAAATTCTAAATAATAAAATGGGAATTGGACAAATTAAACAATAAACTTTAATTGTCGTTTCTCTATTTACGAGTATATATCAAAAAATACCGAGCAAAGCTCGGGGTACTAATTCGGATACTAATTGAAGTTATACTTCTTATGGCGCGTTAGGGAAAAATGATGAGAGTAAATATTTACGATGCGCGCGCACACCGTCGTTAGTGTCATGTTTTCGACAAACGTAGAATAACGCGTAAGATAAAATTTTTAAAAATATTTTTATCTTGTTACGCCAAAGAAGTATAACTTCTAACGCGTGTACATAAGTACACACACACTATTTTTTTACAGCTTTACACTAATGTCCTGTCAGAAATTGGTATAGTAACAACGCTTGACACTCATAGCCCTACACTAGGATTTTCTGTGTCGTAGGTACCATGGACATATGTATATACATAGACATAACACCCAGACCGGGAACAGAAATCTTAATTCATCATTGAAACATCTGCCTCGCCGCTCAGGACCTTTCGTATGATGGACCGACATGGTAACCACTGCACCACACGAGTTGTCATACAAAAGTTATGTGTCGATTTTCTAAACAAGTGTCATATCTTGATGCGTAGATTCATACAAAACTTGTTTTTACACCATTTGTGAGTATTCAAGCTTGTAAGTAGTTGTTGATCAAAAGTCTGACTCAAGAATTTACTTCTAATCGCTTAAATTCAATTGTTTAATAGACAAATTTCTTGAATAACATTTAATTTGTTGATGAATTCAGCATTGGAATATCGTATAAATATATATGTAGTGAATTCACTATCCACTTCAAAAGTGATCATTGTTGGCATGAATGATACAGGTAGATACCGAATATCTCTATGTTATGAGAGTCAACAGACACATGGCAAAGCTCGGTTTACTAGGCACTGTACTTACATATATCTTGTAGTAAAATATACGGATATTCCGATAGTTTCATTATCTATCGAATCCATTGAACAGGCCTCTAGGTCTAGTGGTCAGCGAACCTGACTACTAAACGGGTGGTCCTGGGTTCGATACCCACCCAGAACAAATGAGATGAGATGAGCAATATTTGTTTTTTGTCTGGGGGTATTGTTATCTATATAAGTATGGATGTAGTGTAGGCATAATTCTCCAAACTAAACTGAAGTCGGCAAATTTGTAGTCTTTGTAAGGCATTTAAGCGTATAATAAAGAATGGATGAAACAGTGGACTCTCTAACTAATTTGTCATTGTCGTTTTATCGTTAGCAAAAACAAGTTTTTTCTTATTATTTTATCATTATTATAATGGAAGATATTTCGTTGGATTTCAATTTCGATAAATTCTTTAAAATAATGATATTTGCAATGAGAGCAAATAGATCTCATCCTGAAATACCCAGAGACAGAAAATGGGTATCTGAGTTCTTGATTATGCACGGTATATTCTCCTTCTTTTTTTGCCTTCTTATCTACAGCATAATTTTTCATGATCTTAAGAATAATAACTTCACTGAAGTCTGTGCCCACGGGGTTTTGTGTGCCATTTATAGCGTGGTTACATTTCAATACTGGAATATGCTACAATATCAAGATCTACTGAAAGGTCTGATGGACAAAATGGTATTTGATTATAGGGTAGCTAAAACTTTGTCTCTTGATGAGCAAATCGTGATACTCAAATTTGCTAAAGAAGGAAAAAAGATTGTGTATGCATGGGTAGTAATATCTACGGTCATCGCTGGATTATTCCCAGCAAAAACATTTTTTCTAATGGCATTCTACGCAGTTAAAGGAGAATTCAAACTTGTTCCTCTATACGACCCAACTTATCCAAGTCCAATTGAAGAAATGAAAAACGAACCGGCTGTTTTCTTTCCACTTTTTATCTTGATTTTATTTTATGATGTTTATGCTATGATAATGTACATGGCCGTGGCACCACTATGCCCTGTACTTATGCTTCACGCCTGTGGTCAGTTGAATCTTATAAAAAATAGACTTATTAGGGTCTTTCAAGAAATTAACACGGAAGTATCTACAATGAAATCTTTAAGTAATATCATAAAGGAGTTACAAGTTATTTACAGGTAAGTACTAACTGACTATACCTATATAAAAATGAAAAATTAAAACTATTCACACGTGTAACTTATTTCATAATGGTATCAATAATTTGATTTTTTTGCAGCTTCCTCGATCGTGTAAAGCAAACTTTTAAGATTTTAATTGAGCTAACGTTAAAAGCTTCTATCATTACTCTTCCTATATCATTTTATCAGGTCATTGAGGTAAAATTATACGATTCTTAAATATTTTTCGTTTCAATTAAATATAATGCGATGTGATTTTTAAAAAATTTATGTTCATTTTGTCCTTATTTGTAGTCATTCAACAATGGGGATTTAAGAGTCGAGTTCATTACGATTATCATAGGCGTAATGTCATTCAGCAGCATTCCCTGTTATTACAGCAACAAACTAATTGATATGGTAAAATGTACATTTTTGAAATACATTCGTCTCATATTTCAGTTTTGTATTTTTTTATATAAATTTCGATCATCTAGCACTTATAAGTATAAATGTATAATTTACTTATATTTTAAAAATCATTTAAAGCCTGTTTACGCCATATTTCGCTATGCTAACCACGATTTTTCCCTCCTTTTTGGATACAACTCGATATTTATATTTATATTGTTATGTCCTATCAGGGAGAAGAACTACGTCTCGCTGTATACATGTGCGGGTGGGAAGCTCATTTAAGCCGGCACAAAGAGTACAAAACCACGTTACTCCTTATTCAGTCACGAGCTGCGCGCCCGGCCGCCCTTCGCTCCATGTTTCGCATAGTCTCGCTTGATGCTTTGACTGATGTAAGCATGAATGCTGGATATGTGGTAGGTTCGCCGCCAGGGGGTGTACCACCGCCACACCCAGGTCTACCGTGAAAATCCACACCAGATGGCTTGCATACTCATCTGCTACTTCTTATCAATAAAATTTGCTCTGTATATGAGAAGTAGTAAGTAAACCTAACATTTTCTGCGTCTGTCAAAGGATTTTTGACGCACAATTCTTTGTTACAATTGTCAAGATTAGCTTGTATTTCTGAAGTGGACAATCCTCACTCACGCCTTCTTTGGCAAGTGCATTGGGGTGTTGTCTAAAAGCACGTCAAAGGCTTCAATTTAGATTGCAATATTTCAACGCCTGTAAGAATCGACGTCGCGGCTAAAACTTTTGCAAGTGAAATCCAACAGGCGTTTCGACCACAAGCAATAGGCGATAGAATAGAACCAGTTGAATATAGGCTGCAGTTATTAAAGAGTTTTAAATAAAACCCAGGAGGCAATATTCTGTGATGGATTTAGATTTTTGTTCTCAGTCTGGGCATCCTGTTATCTTAAACATCACAGATAGTAGCTATGTTATTTTATTACTAAATTAAAATCATGGTATTTTTACGACACCTAAACATTTTTATGATTTTTGTCCATCGGCATCATCAAAAAAGCCGCTAAAAAAGTTCAAAATACACATGAAAATAATTGCAAATTTTATTTATTTCAGGTTTACCAACAATCTTATGCGATTTTTAATGTATTAAATGCTGTGTGTAAATAAAAGAGAAATTACATTAATTAGAAAGAAAAATATAATGTGTGCCTATAAATTAATTGGGAGTGAGTGTGTGTATGAATTCCAGTCTTCGCTGCTGTGTATATATGAAGATTATTTTGACTAGTTGCTCGACTTGGCTTCGCACGGCTATAGGTACTAATGAAGAATACTAATAATATGAAATGGCAATTAAAAAATTTCGACGAAAATTGATTGCAATGCTTTGTAACGTACAGTATGTTTGTCTTTTCTTTCTTCCCCTTCTTCAGCCTCTCTGGCTAGACAAGTATAAATTCGTCTTGGGTCACGTGTGTTTTTACTTCGTCCTAATTACAACTTTTTCCAATATTTTCTTTTATACTCGTACAAACCATGCCCTGACAAGTACAAATACAACAAAAGCAACCGATTTAAAGTAATATACGAAGAAACATATGTATGTTACAATCGATTTTGTTTATTCAGAATAAACATACAAAATATACGTGCAAGTCGGACTCGCATACGAAGTGTTACGTACCTACTATTTAGAAAAATAAAGTGTTCCGTAAATAACAAAATTGATCCCAGATCAACATGTGCAGAGGTGCGGACGGACGAACAGAGGGATTAGAATTTTATTATCAAATTTTATCAACCTTCGTACAGAACCCCGAAAAAGGAAAATGGCAAATGATTATGAATAATAAATATATTTATGACACGTCATCAGTTTTATTTATTACATTATATCTTAGTCTACTTAGAGGCCGACGAAACTCTTTGCAGGCCTGGGGCAGTAAAATTAAAAGAAGCATGCAACGTAGGAATTTTATTATTATAGCTAAGAAATTCGAGAGAGTATTTTGAAAAATGTAGTCTAGTTTCTAGTAGTAAATAATAATAGTGTACTAAAAAAGGCAAATGCAACGCTTCAAATTAAGAACAACTCGTATAGGAAGAGTTCCACACAAAATCAAGGAACTACGACGAATATTGGAACGTCGCAAAAATGATTCCTAATACTTCCTGTATCGAGATTGTCTTTAAGATTCTCGTTGCTGTAAAATACACTGTAAATTTTTTTTGTGTCTATCTATTAGGGTTCAAAAGAGGCAGCCTCGTTAGCTACACATGGACGGATATAGGGTGGAAGGTTAGTAGAAAGGTCCCGTTGCCATCCTATGAGTATAGAACTTTAACCATAATAGAATAAATAAATATTTATAATATGTAGTGTAAATGTATTTATGATATACAAATTTCTGTCGTCCATACATGCCTGTGCAATGGAAAATTTATTTTGCAGCTTGCATTTTCAGGAGATGAATTGTCGTCTAAACGGGTTAGATATGTGTGTAGTATTAATTAAACTTTCACTTCGACGTGTGATAAAATGGCACTGTTCGAAGGAATATAATTATTCGTAATTATAGAAGGCACAAAAAATTTAAAAAAAGCAGTAGAACATCTTAGCCAAGTGGTGCAATGATCTAACAACCTATTAATTGAGGAGCTGCGTCCGCCAGTGTCTCTACTAAGCCCAGGCAGCAACCATTATGTTGTAAATTGCATAGGCTTGACGGCACATCTGAAAATAAATAATAATACATTATTAAAACTTCAGAAGCCACAAGACCGGAGTGGCGCATAACTTGTTAAGTTGGCATCAAACGGAGAGGGTGGAAAGAGGGTGTGGATGCCGGAGTTTACTAAATACGAGGCGACCATCTTAGTCCTCACAAGTACCAACGCATCTATTTGCGATTTCAGGTAGTTCAGACTAAGGTACTGCCTGAAGTTGCAAGTGGATGCCCATGGGTTGCTGTCACCACTTAACACCATTCTTTTTGAGTTGTATGTAAATTGATGTCAATGTAAATACTACAGTTAAAAACTACTGTTACTATTATTTATTTGAAGATTGTTCCAAAATATCCCGAAATGTATTATTATTGTTCGTTCTTCATTTTGATATTATATACTTTTTGAAATAATAATTATTATAAAATTACTTATACGCAAACGTACCCAATGTCGTTCGAAGTATTTTAGCGTGGAGAGAGTTATTATAACTTTTATAGACGTGCGTATCTCATAGTTTCTCTCTCAGTAAAAGGACTCACCTCAGCAAAAGTATCAAGGCATAAAGGGTAGAAAAAGGTATGGAGAACCACCGGCTTAGTAGTCCTAGTCAGCATAAACAGCATCATCTTGCGTATTCGTGCATTTGAATCTTTTTCCCAACCGCATGAGTATATCGCTAAACGCATCTGCTCACTCTATAGACATAATATATTAAGCTAATTATTATTTTAACATTGTCATAACGTAAAATATCTAAGTAACTCTGTTAGTGCGTGTTCCTTTTAAGTGAAACAATAAAGCAAAAACCAAAGCAATAGTTATATAGTTTTTTTCTGTATCTCATATTTTAAATATGAAAGTCTAGCAAAATAAAGTAATTAAAGTAACGACCTATAAAACGAATCAAGTTAAATTACCTTTTCCATGAGATAATCGCTGTAGAAGCAAGGCAAGTAAAATTGAACAAGCGCGCAGAAGAGCAAAGACAAGAATTCCACATTTATTTCACGGAGCCGAAAGGACTGTAATATAAGACGTAATTATAAGGTGACGAAATCTTTACATAAAGCTAAATAACTAATACGTGTACAATAATTATTGTATGTATTATACATATGTATAGATGGTAGGCTGCCGCCCGGGGAAGTACCAACACCACACCCAATTCTACCGTAAAGCAATTTATTGTGTTTCGGAAAGAGGATGTGGATTCCGGA
>DWNH01000408.1:0-15498 GCA_018249895.1 Tiana niger
GTGTGCTAGTGTGCTACCGCTACAGTTGATTAAAATAAAAAACTAGGTTATGTATGTTTTAGTTAAAAGAAATGAATGTGAAAATATAGTGTGATAGTAAAAAGAAATATATTTGCCATGGCCATTCGTTAGAAACCATAATATGTCGTTATGTCACGGAGAAACAGAACATTCATTGCGTTCCGCTGACCGCCCATGTTCCGAGCATTGTTCTCGCTTAACTTCGTTAGCCATAATGCACTTTCATTGTATCTACTTCGTATCCGTAGATGTAATTCTAGATTTCATAAGAATGAATTGTTGCACATAAGTGTTACCTCCTCCTAATGACACTTTCTATCTAAGAGTTGCTATTACCAATTGCATGTGATTTAAGATAACCAGATTTATAGAATATAATATAAAGACGTAATGTGTCTTTAATTTGTTTTTGTAATTATAAAGTATCTGTGATAATTATTTAAAACGATATTTAACAGTATTTTTCTTTCCAGGTGGATGGCACATCACGAATAAGTAGAAGGCTCACATCACCGGAAAGTAGAGGTGTATCCAGTACAAGTAAAGCGGAAGAAATACAACCTACATTTAGACCGAGAAATAGCAGGCGGCGAGAGGAACCGACTACCGAAAAGAAAGAAATAACACCAAGAGACTTATCACGAACTAGAAGTAGGAGCCGATTTCCAGAAAGAGAAATATTACCAACTGTAAATGAGCAGCTACAATCTCAAACGCCACGAAACGAACGATTTGATTCGAGAAGAACTAGTAGTCGATCGCGTAGCAGATCAACAGGAAACGTTGCAACTAGTGAATCACCTATAACAAAAGATAATTCTATCCGTAATAGAGCTAGACAAAGCATTCGACGGGCTCCTCCTCAGCAATCAACCACACAAGCGCCAATTGAAGTATCATCTCAGCAATCACAGACAGTAGAGGCTAAGTCCGAAAGTACGATTACTAATTTTGAAGATATATCAAAAACAGTACACAGAGAAGAAAATGTAGCAAATCAATTCCGTAGAAGAAGCTCCACAAGTAGAACTGTAGTTGAAACAACAACGCCAAAAAAACTGCGTGGACGTGTTAACACCAGACCTAATGCAAGATCTTTAGATTTAGAAGTATCGGGAACAACTAATACTTTGTCAGCTCTTTTGGGCAAGGAACCTACAACTGCTAGATCAGATGATCTTAGGAACTCACGAAAGCTTAGATACAGAACACGGCCATCAGATATAGATACAAACTTAACAGGTGAAGGACTTGTAACGCTCAATGAAGTAATTGGATCTAGTCAGAAAAAAGAAACTTTACCTAGTCAGTCCGATGTTTTACCATCTTCGTCTGCTCCTCTAGAAAACATAGTGCCACAAAGCACAGAAAAAATTTCTTCGGATACTCCAAAACCAACGAAAGTAGTGAGACGCCCTCTAGCTAGGGCCAAAGCGAATTTTAGGCCATCTGTAACTGTTTCAAAAACGAAAGTTGCTGAAGATATTAGTGACGATGATAACTATCCAGAAACCTTTAAAGCTCTAATTCAGGCTAAGAATGCGGTAAGCATACGTTAATTGAGTATATTAATTGAGTATATTTTATTAAATTCGTTTCACAAAAATTGTTTTTTTTTTCTGTCGGTGCCGTTTCTTAATTGCTCTCAATCCATTTTACACACTCATTCATCATATGGTGATGGAACTTCTATATAAGTTCAATTTTCTTGGAAACACAGCGCCAAAATTTAAAGTTTATATTTAGTTAAAGGGCACCACCCATTTTGAATAGTATTTTAGTTTATGCATCCTCATGTGCATGAAACATTTCAGACAGATATTTTTGCTGATGATGGAATAGGTTCGAGTGACGCTTTAGTCATTCTTACCGTATACCAGCAAATTTTTCTCGCTTGCAAAATTGTAAATACGATTACACTGTATTTAGAGGATCTAAATCCTTCAAAAGTTTGCGTACACCTGCGTCTATGATCTCTGTATAGGTACGATGTCCTATTCGACGATAATGGAGGTTAATTGTGGATATCTATAGACTACAGTGGCCTGAATGATTGTTTGCTTTGTAGATCTGTTTAAAAAGTAATGTTTAACAATCGGTAAGGAAGGCCCATGTTTTACTATTTTATGGTATCATAAAGAATTTTACTCATTCTGTAAAACAACACAATAATTTCTTGATTCGCTTGAATAACATTGAATATTTCAGACACAAACAAGCTCTTCACCCAGCGAGAGTTTGTCGGTGAGAGCATCACAAAAAGTATTTAAAACATACCCCCAATCCTCACAGTCTATTCATAAGGATCCAGACACAGATAAACAATCATTGGTAAAGTTCATAAATCTACATCATTTTTAATTTCAATTAAATTACATACTGCATGAAACGTGCACTACATTTATTAACAGCATGGCATTTTGTTATTTTGAATAACGAACTACGTAATTTACACTTCCTTAATAAAATTTTGTAATCTTCATGCCCTTACAGGCCGCAAGAGTTTACTGACTGATTTCGTAAATTATAATTTCTAAACAATAAAATAATAAATAATTATAAAGTTAAATAAATTAAACGTTATTGTTCATTGTATTTTAATTTATGACAAAATGAAATTTTCTTAGTTATTGTGTGTATTATGTGTTATTGTGTTATGAAATGTTAACTTACAAATAACAATTGATTTACAGCTTCGGAATAAACAGAACTTGAATGGAGAAGAAAATAAAGTTACAGCTACACCAGAAAAATTTAATGATACCACTGATGCACCCAAACCCTCCAAAAGCAAGTCTGTTGAATATAGACCTCGAGGTTCTTATACTCCTCGCAATAGAAAATCAACTTATTTCACGTCGTCGTCAACAAGTTCCCCGATAGTCAATCCGGAAAAACCGTACAAATTTAGTAGAAAATATAGTAAAATGACATCTACAGTTGCGCCTGTTTCAGAAAATAGCTTTAAAAATAAAAGAGCTGAAAACAACAACTCTATGAAAAAGCCTGTAGTCAGATCTTCATATTTTTCACGGAAAACTACTTCATCTCCAAATGTGTCAACACAAGCTCCAGTGTCCATTAATGTGTCAGAAAATACATTAGGCGTCACACCGAAAAGTAGAGGTATACTACCACGTACCACATATTATTCCAGATTGCGCAATAAAGTAGGCAAAAAAGAAGTTATTTCGACAGCTGCACCTTCAGAAAATGGACCCATAGAAGATATATTCGCAGAAAAAAAGGCTGAAAATACTGCAGAAATACCAATCATATTAACAATGTTAAATGGTGCTTCTAAAAATATAGATACAAAAGAAGGTAATAAAGGTAAAGGAAATGATGAGTTTATAATTACCGTCACTAGCACAGAGTCTCAAGAGAATAATAATCACAATGAAATTGTTAATAAAACTGAAGAAACGGAAAATAAACGCATCTCTGATATCGTGTCAACGACTCAAAAATATCACGCTCACTATAATGATAAAAAAACTGAATATCTTTCTGAAAAAAAGGATAAAGTTGCTACTGGAGGAACACCGCCTATAAGAAATTTACAAACAAGGAAGTATGGACGCAAACCCATAAAAGTGAAGGACCAAGAAGATGTAGCTTCTTTCACTACGGAAAGATCTCGCGAGAAAAGTTTAAGAAAATATAGCGATACCTTTTCGAAAACAACGGAACCATCGACAAACGTCGTGAGTACACTAATTTTAAAAAATTAATTTATAATTTGTTTAGACATTTTTCTTATTTCTATGGCCGTACATTTTACAGATAACACCTGAGCCAGAAAAATCTAAAAACAGATTCAGTTCTAAATATCGAGCTTCATACCTCGATAAACCATTTTACAAACCCACTGTACCAACAGTCACTCCATCCACTGTAAGTTACATAGCTTCTAATACATAAGACTATTTTTATATTAAGCATACATTCCAAAATTACAATCAACTATATCAAATTTGTAAACTAGACTAAAGAAACACGGCTTTTTTTCAGTATTATGAGCAAAAATTCTTACAGAATTGGAAATTTTCGACAAAGCCCCTTTATGAAATTGGCATTAAATATTCATTAAATTTTAATTAATTCCTATATTCATTATTGCACCACATTTATTTTCATCGTCACTGTTCGAATTTGCCATTATTGATTATATGATACTATAATATAGCTTTGTGAGCAATCGTAAAAGGATTGGATAGATTGGATTGAAATCTAAGGAGGATTTAGATGAATTTTTAATGATATCCATACATATATGTAGATAACTTTATGTATATACATATACTATGATCAATTATGGCAAATATTGCTAACTTCAGCTTTTCATAAAATAATTTCATCATAATACTTATTTTTAGAAGTACATTAATTATCAAAATTTTATTCACGTGATTGTAATAAAATTTTTCATTGCTAAAGGCTTGGCTGAAGTTCTTCGTGACAGATCAGCAGTTGACAAAATCTGTTGAAGAGCCTCAGTGGTTCGAGGGCGAGGACTCAGTCGATGTCACAACACAACAAATGTCAAGACAGAACATCACTGTGCCTACTACCACTCTAACTCACGAATCATCCATAGAACTGGTTAATGGCATCATTTAGATCTAACATGATTGTACTGCATCCATTACGGCTCATTTCATTCACTCATCTATTGTAATATAAGTTATTTGAAAATAATATAGCGTTTTAAAGAGACAATTAACTGAATTTGGTGCATTTAAATATTTTATCATTAAGAAATGAGACTTATAAAGTATTTGTTTTGTAAGAGTTTTATGGTCTCTTTAAAACTAACCGTTGTTGCAGTAGTTTTTGCGTTGAAATATTCATAAATTGTATGTTTATATATACACAGAATATTTTTTACGCATTAGCTTAACAAACTAATATACAAATGTAGCATAGCATTACACTAACTACTTTTAAAGGACATTAAATTTATATACATACATCTAAGATCTTGTTTTAATCAACATACTTATATAGCAACTGTTTTTCTGTAGTTTTCGAACTGCTACTAATATCTGTAATTCACCTCTTTAAATAATTCCAAGAGTAATAAAGAGGCTTTGGTCTTTGCACGAGTTCTAATTATACCTATTAGCTCTGTGGGTTTTCTTATCGGTTTATTCACGTTTTTGCTCAAAATTAGACACCAATACTATTTTTCTGTTTTATGGGTGAGACTACTTCTTATTTCAGGTAGTGGGAGAAGAAATTCAATTAGGGCCTGACATGAATGCTATTTCGTTTACACAGACAGGAAGTACACTGTCCTCTGCTGACTTAAGACTATCCGAAAGTCTAGTGAAACCATTACAAGTTATGAACGTAGAGGCGTCCCATCATTCGCCATCAGTTACAGTATCAATTTTTGATGCTCTAGCTGAAATTCTTACTTCTACACCCAGACCTCGAATTTCTACAACTGAAGTAATAGAAACACAAAATACTAATAACGATGTAAGACAAACACTCAACGGCGTGAGTAACAACATTAATGTAAATAGTGTCGATGGCTTGACTAGTCAAGACTCGTTGTCTACGATTAGTATCAACACGAAACCTGTACAAACCACTGATAAGTTCACACCAAATGTGTTTAACAGTATGTCGGTTGGGGAAAGTGTTACACCGTCACTAAACATTGAAGGAGACAAAACGACATTTGTGAATACTCCATTACCTTTTCCCACTCTTCTTCCAACGACTCCTACGACTCCTATATCCGCAAGAAGACCTTTTGCAATAAAAGTGCTATATGCAGATACCGAGACGCCAACAGACAAAATAACGACTGCATCCATACCTTCGCCAATTCAGCCATCGACTGACAGCCCCACAACGGTATTTAACACTGTATCTGATTTGTTAATATCTAATAATAACTTAGTATCATCGGAACTAACTGGCATGTTGTCGAATAACATAAAAAATATTATTCAAAACATGGATGAGGAAAGTAGATCTAGAATTTCTGTAGATATGGCTAAGTTATTGAAGTCACTAATACCTAGAGCTATAGAAAAACTTTCGACTGATATTGACAACTCAGATTCCATAGTTAATACGACGCCTTACAGTTTGGAGGACATTAATGATACTGCTAATATTAAAATTATTGACAATACTGAAAATAATCTTCAAAGTGAAAGTCTCCTCCAAAGTGTATCAAATGTAAACATTGTAAATATCACCGAAAGGAATCCTAATGTACAAATTGTAACAAAACCGCCAAGCGAAATCACGCTAGCTGTAAATAATACCCCTGATGTAGGTAGCACAACGTCTTCGTCCGATAGTCAGACTACGACAGCTGGTATCACATTGACGACTGAATCCTTTACACAACGACCTAATTCTATGACAAATAATACTGTACCCGATGAAAATGATACTGCTGCGTCGTCAAGATCATCAGACATAGACCTAACAAATATTTTAACACTGAAAAATAGCGATCAATCTAGTGTTGTAACAGCAACGATAATGAACACTCCTTATAATACTAATAACCCACCCCCTTTCCCATTTTTTACTAATTTCCAACTTAATGATTTTACGTCTAATAATGCGCAAAAAGCGACAAATGTTCAAAAACCTGTCTCTTCTTTACCAACTTCCTCTTTTGACGATTTTGAAGATATTGATAATCTTCAATACCCATCTCAACTATCTCCTTTACAACTTTGGATTTTATCTAAAAAAGCCCGCGTTTTAAAAATGATAGAAGACCTTATACGACAACACAACAGTGAAGTACTAAATGTTCCATTAACGGAAATAGTGAATCAACCGAATGTGCAACTATCTAGTCGTTTGACTGAAATCATGAACACGATGAATTTTACAACTGAAACGTCAGACATAAGTAGTACGACTATACCGACTGTTCCTATGACAACTTCCTCATCCTTTTCCTCTTTCGTACCAAGTTCTGCACCACTTACTGAAACAGATCGCATAGCAAATGAAAATTCACAAACAACAACACTTTTTGGTGAAATCACAACGCAAACGACTACGCCTATTCCTACAGACGTAGCTTTGTCCACTACCCCTATAGATGAATCGGCTTTGCAAGCTACAAGCGCTATAGCTGATGCTTTTCCTAGCACTACACCAGTGGTCACAACAGAAACTACTACAGTTGGCGATGTAATAAGATCTCTAGAAATATCTGAAACAACTATTTCAAATAGAGGTGAAGATCAAACTAATATGCCCGCAACTACTGACATGATGCCTACTGATACATCAGGGAATACTGAAACTACAACATCTTCAATAGATTTAAACACAGAAACAAATATCACAACTGAAAGTACCATAGAAACTACAAATCAACCAGGTATCGATACTACTACAGTTACTCTTATAAATGAAACAATATCAAACGATACTATAACAGTTAATAATCAACTCAACGTCGCCACACCGTCATCAATTCCGAAAAAAGATTATGTCATTTTTGGAATTCTGCCTAATAATACAGTGGTACGTAAAGACCCTAACGATAATGTACTGGAATCATTAACAGAAGCAAGCCCGTACATCATTTATGGCGTACTACCAAATAACACAGTAATACGAAAGTTTCCAAATGGAACTAGAGTGCCACGAATCATGCAAAAAATTGACGTACTACCAATTAGTCCATGGAGTTTAAGAAATCCATACAGCCCCATCCATAACATTCCGGCCATTGTCAGACCGCGGTCTAACCCCATCCGAGTATCCACTAATATTGTGACATCCACAGACACCACAAATAACGGAACGGAAAATCAATTAACCAACGACATTGTAAATAACCTCCAAACGATGGTATTGACTTTAAGTTGTTTAGCTTGAAAGCTGTGCTTGGGGCTTAGTTTTCTATCAGCATATTTAAAAACACAAAGTTGTATACTCCAGGAATGGTGTTGGTAGGTTTTGGTAAGCTCTGCATGCCTGTAGCACTATAACGCTTGGTTGATTAACAATGCAATAACATTATATTTCGTAATTGCAGATATCCTCATCGGCACTTAATATAAAAGATAGCAGTTCATTGGGTATTACTACTGCCACAAATAGGCCGCCTGCTGAAAAAAGCACTGCCTCGCATGTTTTAAGTTTACGCACAACTACAATGCTACCTTCTGTTGATGAGATTTTGCTTAATAGTATATCTTCAGCCACTAAAGAGGAGATGGTCATATCCTCAATGACAAGTTCTACTCGCGAACCAAGAATATTAACACTGGATATCGATCCGGAGGTATAATCATTATTTACGTCGTGAAATACATTACTGACATTAAATATCTAATTATTCTAAAATTATAGACTAACTTTAATCATTGTAACAAATATTATTGTACCATTTTGATTTTATTTTTGAGTAAAGGAAATTCATGCATGAGATAAATACACTACATTAAACAAAGTTTTCAAGGTGAGTGGTGAAGGTTCAGTATCAAGTGACATGGTTATTTTTTTATTCATTAAATTCTAGTCTGGAATATTGTATACATATTTAGATTTTTTATAAATACATTACAGACAAAACAAATCCGAACGGAAAAACCAAGTAGTGAAAATGGAAATACAATTTTTAAATTTATACCGATAGATGAAGTAACGGTTACATCTCAAGAATCAAATGTATTAAAATTAGCATCTACGAAAATACCTAAAACAAGTACAACGGATGATGTTCAAACTACAGTCACAGAAAGTATTACCCAACCACCTCAAATTCAAATCAGATTCGGTAACGTCTATGATCAAACTTCCACCACTGAAGTGAATGCAGCAACAGCTTTTGATTTAAATACAGAAAACAATTTTGTAACAACAACGGAATCAATAACTTTGACAACTGAAAGTATTGGCTCCACAACAACTACAAGAGTTACAACATTAGCTCCAACAACGTCTATTACTACTACTCAAGGGCAGATTACAACAACCACAATTCCAACAACAACTATGACAGTTCTGACATCGAATATGCCACCTACTACAACTCAAGTTCCATCAACAACAAATCTCGTTGTCACTACAACTCCTATTACCACAACCAGTCAAGCTCCAACGACAACAACTGTGCAAACAACAGTTCCAGCAACTTCATCTTCTACAGTTAGAACACCGACAACTTCCGAAGTCCCAACGACAGCTGTTTTAACCACTACTTTTGTACCCAGTACTACTAATGTTATAAATCAAAAAGATGTCGAAATTTTTCAGACTTTTTTACAAGATGTAGGACGAAACCCTAAAAACTTAAAAATTCAGAGCGACGATAATCAAGTTAGTTCAAACGATGACATGAAGTTACTACAAGCATTTTTGTCGACTACTAGTCAAAAGTCGAATGGGTTAAAGGCTCAAAACTTTGGAACTCAGTCTGAGACATCTACAACTCGATCTATTGAAGATGATCTACGTCAGTTTGAAGAAGATACAAAATTACTAAAGGCATTATTAGAAGCTACTGGTCGCAATCCAGCTGACTTTAATTTACCATTATTAGATAATATTCAAGTTGCTACCACAACATTAACATCACCAAGTATTGTAACTGTTACGACAACTTCAACTCCAAAACCTATATCTACTACTCCATTAACTACTCTTACTACGTCTCGAACTACAACATCATCAGTAAATGATGACTTAAGAAAACTACAAGAAGATACTAAGTTCTTACAATCATTACTACAAGCAACGGGTCAAAGTCCACAAGGATTAAATCTACCTGTTATATCCGGAATCACTTCAAACGTAAGGATATCATCAAATCCATTGTCAACTTCAGTTGAATCAAATCCTACATCTCCCGTAAATATTCGGCCTATATATACAACTAAGCCACTATCAGTGTTAACTTCTGCAACGCCTAGAACTGTTACAATGTCAACTTTTCAGTCGCAGGCTACCAACATAGCTACTGAAGATATAGGTATATCTACTACTTTCCAACCAATAAATGCGAGATTAATAAGTACAACGTCAAGAAATACAATACAAACGCAAAGTGTAGGACGTACCAGGGATAGATTTACTACTGAAATTCCTAGTACCTCAACGTTTTCAGTTGAAGAAGATTTAGCATTCCTAAAAAATCTGGTAAGCTTTATGAAACTTTTCTACTTTAGTGCTTAACATAATTATCCTGTTCTACAGACTTTTGACTTTTGAATAACATAGTGATTTGATTTTTTGTGTATAATATATACATATATTTTAGATTTAATATTCTGTTATCATACTATTAACACTGTTTTCAGAAAACTGTTTTAAATACAAACACTAAAACCGAAGACCCTGAAGCAGCATTGGCTAATCGTATAATAGCCCTAGCTGTTGAAAGAAGTTTAAATGAGATACAAACTGGGACTGGAACCGTAAGTTCAACGACAGCTCTACCGAGGACTAGTACAACACCAATTACTACTACGCGGCTCACTACTACGCGCCCAACAACTACACAACCCTTAACTACACTTCCTACACAAAATACTCCATCTATAGAAGACGATATAAAACAATTTGAAGAGGACACTAAACTCTTGCAGGCGCTTTTAAAAGCGACGGGACAAGATCCATCCAAATTCAATATTCCGACACTCCCAACCACTAATGTGAGTCCCCAAAATTCTCCTGCTGTAAGTGAAGATTTAAAGCTATTATCAAACCTGCTTGATAAACCTTCTCCCCTTAATGAACCTTTCGATTCTTTAACACAGAAACCTAGTACCAGTCTCAGTGTTGATAGGCAAACAGCAAGCACTATATCAGCATCGACTACTGTAAGACCTTTTGGTGCAAAAATTGCTGTAAAAGATGATTTACGGAATGTACAAGATGATGGTAAATTATTGCAAACACTTAAACAACTTCAAGATGCACAGGACATCACTACGCAAAGAAATAAACTCGCTTTCACAGGTAAGAAATTTGGCATGATTTAGAAACTATATTAATATTTACATTTTACCCCATAAACAATAAATTTTTGTATACAATTTTAAATTGAACTCTATGTAATTTTGGGTTTACTAGGTCAATCATCCGACGAGGCTCTTCAAAAGCTGATACAACAGGCAAATCCGGCTGGAATGGTTTCAGAAGCGACGAAGTCATCTATTTCATTGAGCACAGAGTATGGCAACAGTAACGATGCGCTACTTGCAGCATTGCTCAAGGAGCAGGGTTTCGGTCCAACCACGGCAAGTTCTTTGGATGAGCAACTTCGACTGTCTGTTAGTACTAACTTTTCGTATTTTCTTATTAAAATAAATTCGTCAAACAATACATTTGGGAGGCTAACGTACTCGTAACAATCACATCTCACAACGCAAACATAACTTGTAGTCTTCGCTTATATCCACTTTTACTTTTATCATTGTCTTTATACTTCACATTACAATCTTTTTTCAGTTTACTCACAAATTTTTCTAGTACTATTTAGTTTTATTATCATCTTAAATAACTTCATATTATAGGACAATTTTAGACATAACTATAAACTCGTAGGCTTTACTCAACCAAGTGGTAGTGACACCGAAGGCGAGACGGACAACTACGCCTCCGCCTGCCCCGCCTCCGGCGCCACGGAGGCCGATCCTGGACGGCCTGGCGTGGTTATGGCAGCAGTGGAGGGACACGGCACCAGGTTCTGATGGATCCAGACCTAGCAGAAGGCCTGCAACGTCGGCCAGGCCCTCTGCAGCACCGTCACCGACAACGAGCTCCAGGGTCAACTGGTTTGGCTCTGGCCCGTTCGTTGGCAACGCTGACGACCGGCCGGCGTCAAACAGAGTGGGTTTCTCATCACTTTTGCTTAAATTGTGTGAATGGGGTTGAGGTGACGGATTTAAGTCTTAGATTAAATACAGAGGATCCTTA
The DNA here is from genome assembly GCA_018249895.1 of Tiana niger. NCBI lineage: Eukaryota > Metazoa > Arthropoda > Insecta > Lepidoptera > Hesperiidae > Tiana > Tiana niger. The sequence goes on from DWNH01000408.1 coordinate 11,947, forward strand.
ATATTTATTAAAACATAGACTTATCCATTATTTGATATTAAATCTTTTAGAAGTGATCCTATTTAATCTAAGTCTCTTAGAAATAAATGTTTTAAATTGTACAGTGGATATGATGGATGATGAATAGGGTGGATGTAGTGGATAGGATTTGTAAATAAGATTTGTTGTTATTAGTAACTGTATTTAACCTCACCACCTTAACACGGTATCTTTAACTAATGTTTAAAGGTAAATCGTAATTAAACAATAGTAAAGAAAATAATGATATTTGTGAAAATGTATATAATTTACTTTTTACTGCTTGGTCTCTGATCAGAGGTTGCTAAATGTCAGGTTCCTTCGCTATAGTGTATTTTATGGTTATAGTATAGTTATTGTTGTTTAAGAATTTTATTTATTAAAAAAATTGGCTTCAGTGGCTTGTACATAAATATTTCTTTTTTGTGCCGTATATTAGCGTTTTATTAATAAAGATATTGATCTAGTGTTTATAATTTTTTATTGTTCATAAACCATCGTTGGACTGTGACTCGACTGAATACTTGAATTTGAAATATTTTACTTCGACTAATATTTTAGTTAATTTTTATGTTTTTTATTTATTTAATTTAAATATATTGTGCAGAAAATAAACCTTGCAATTTCTTAAACAGGAAGAATTTTAAGACCGATAATAGCAAGTAGAAAAGATACACCTGTGTGTACGTTGTGTAAAGATTTCTAAGTCACTATAATTTGAACGAAATGTATATAAAACATTTTATGATAACTAAAAAGTGAAGGTAAATGACCTCAATTGATCTAATATAAGTTTTTGACCGTTATAAATAACACGATAAGTGTGCAAATAATGCAAAAAAAACTTGTAATAGTTGTACAAAAATATTAGGTATGTATTAAATTGTCAACTTTTTTTTGGTGGCGAAAATGTGTCAAAAATTCAAAAATAGCCTTCGAAGAATATTTTTCTATGCGTACAAAACAGTTAAAATTCTTTATCGCCTCATTTAAAAAGTGACTTGTATATTTGTGTGTGCGTAAGCTTATTTTTCCAGTACATAAACACAAATTATCCTAATTAGTTTAGCACCTTGTTAATAACAAAATTTCACGCACCTACCATTAATTAACTGGTTTACATCATCAGCACGTCATTAGATTTATTGTTAAGTGTATGTAACTTTAAATCCCTAAATAAAAATAAGGGATATGATTAAGCACAATTGCGGGAAGTGCTGAGTTTTATCTCAACACACTGAGATGCGAATATGTATTGCCTCGAAAAGAGGACTTTATTCCGGGGATCGCTTTGATTATTTTGTTGTTATCAGGGATATTAGCACAAGGTTAAAGTAATAATAGTAATTTTGACTGACCTCGTGGTCTAGTGGTTAGCGAACCTGACTGCTAAACGGGAGGTCGTGGGTTTGATCCTCACCCAAAACAAATGTTTGTGCGATGAGCATGAATATTTGTTCTGTGTCTGGGTGTATTGTTTGAAATATCCAGTCTGAAATATGAGGCAATTCGTCCTAATCTAGATAATAGGGATATTAGAACTAGATAGACAGAAATTTGACGACCCGCGTGGTTGTTAGTTGTTGTTTGGTCCATGGTCGCCACGACCGCCTAGGAGTGTGAAGCGTTATTAATAGGAACTGTAACGTAACCTTATTGAAATTAAGTTCTATATAGAGTATGGAACGTGTTTAGAGTATACAATAGTACTATTTAAAGTATATAAGTATGAAATAACAGTAGTTTGATAGTACTAGTAGATCGATGTCTGTTAGCAATCAATATTGAATGTATCCTGCATGCTTTTTAGCATTCAAAAATGTTTTCAATTGACTAGTACAAATGTAGAGCGAAGCCGAATGTAGAGAATATTATAGTTAAATGTGTGTATATTGTACATAGTGCGTGTATGTGTGTTAATTAGTTTTGGTGAGTAAAAATTTATTGTAAATTAGCTAAAATTTTACAAGTAATACAGATTACAAAAATATGAGCGCTAAAAGCTTGCCTTTGGTCATAATAAACTTTGACAATGCCATAATTAATAATTTTATCAATAACTATTAACATTTTGGCAGGTAGGTGATGTTATATTTAACAATTTTATAATAATTAACAATTAAATTTTATAATTAAGTTTACCTTTATTAGTCTTTACTAAAATAAATAATCATGTAACAGTTGCAATACATTTTTGATATAATTTAAAATATTACTGGAAATAATAATTTGATACTAAGTAGGACAATAAATATATAAATAAACAATTAATTAATTTCATTATTCATATATTTAAATTTTCCGTATAATAATATAGTATACTTGAAAAATAATTTTCATAATTGTTTATTGGTTAAAAAACATGAATGATTGTGAAATATGTAGATATTATGATCACAATGTTTAAGTGTGTAATTTAATAATTTTTCATTAACATTTCATTAATAATATGCAAATCATCGTAACAATGGGTGAATTTTTCATGTGTCATTTCGTTTTAACTCTTTATGTTCTATTCTTCTTAACTATTACTCTGTACATATTTCTTTGTCACAAACTTTCTAACAAAATATCGTTGCACATTTATTTCAGAAAGCTTCCAGCACAACTAATTTTTAATATTTGTGGGATAATTATAATTTTATTAATCTATTATTAAGGCAGTATGTTAATGAATTGACAAAAATGAATAGCTTTGCTATGATTAGTGTATAATAATATTAAAATCTGATTATTTAAGTAATGGCTTTTTGTGGTAGATACCTTTGGAGCCTCCAAGGGCTGTAGCGTCGGAACAGGCCCCTGGTCGAGGACAGCTTGTGTCAGCGGCTATAAATGTCACAAGGGCGTTTTCGCAGTTCTTGGGAGCCGCGATACAGGTAGAGTATACATTATCTGTTTTTAATGATAAAAAGAAAATAAGTAAAAAAAAAATTATTGTTATTATTTTTTAATTTCATTAGCATTTCGCCAAATAATATGAAGTGTTTTAATTATTACTCTTACGTGTACATATATTTTATTGGCTGTTATTCTTTTAAAGATTATGCAGTTAATTTTTCAGAGATTTTCTTCTACACTCGTAAGTTAAAACCGAACATTGTGTCACTTGATGTAAATAAATATTAACAATAACATATGTTTACTTCTTAACAACGAAAAATTAATTAAACCATTCTCATAATTTATTATCTATAACATTAATATCAATAACTAATTACGTTGAAATAGTTATAACCTCATAGCATTTTTAATAATACATTATCAAACTCTACATTTCATTAAAATGGGCTCAAAATGTAGAGCCTTCTTTTAATAAAATTGTTATATAATTATGAGACCTATATTTTTTATCTTGTTGTATTTACATGTTTCTTAGTATCTACAATTTTTAGTCTCGTGAGTGTTGTATTGTACTCTAATTACGACTTAACTCTTATTCTTTTTAAAGTTAAATATTTTTCCGCCGGCTTTTTTCTCCCGGTCAACACTAGCTATAAGAGCGCCTAAAGCCGATGAATTCATTGATTTTTT
>DWNH01000409.1:0-15495 GCA_018249895.1 Tiana niger
GTTTTCTTTTTATACTGAATAAAAGTAGCAAACGAGCACACAGACAAGACAATAATCAAGACATAATACTAACCCACAGAAGGTGTATAGCATATTACGTAACATAGTAATCACAGTCCATGTGGTGTAGTGGCTACTATGCCGGATCACCATTCGAAGGGTCCTGGGTTCGATTCCCTGCAGGGCAGAATGATGAATTTTGATTTCGGTTCTCGGTCTGGATGGTAGTGTATTTGTCTTTATGTGTCTATGATACCCACGACACAGGATCCTAGAATCCTAGTGTGGGCCTATGAGTGTGACGCGTTATTTAGTTATAACAGAATAACTCACTTTATACACACGCATATTTCGTTACGATGTTTGTTCATGTACGGCTTATGGGGATTTATGTTAACAACCAAAGTAGTTAATTTTTTGTTAGTAACATATGTGTTAGTAGCGTACCAGAGCGTCGATGTAATTATCGCAGAAATGTGTGGAGCTCTCGAGTACTTGATTCTTTAGACGGGAAATAACTTGCGCAGGTACAGAGGTTAAGAAAATTTTCATTTAACTTGTCCATGCGATATAATCATACGAAGTATAGAGTAATTGAAGATTACATTTAATTTTATTAAACATATTTTTGTTTTCCGGGCGTATGCAATGGAAAAACAGAAGTCGACTGTAAGATCACTTCTTATATTGGCTATCCTCAGAAGTAGCAACGCATCTATTTGCTATATCAGGTACGACTGAGTTACTGCCCGAAATTGCAAGGATGTCCATGGGTTGCAGTTACCACTTAATACAAGGTGCCATGCTCATTTGCTACTTTTACTCAATAAAAAATAAAATAAAACAAAAAATGCTTCGTTTATTACAAAAATCTTTTTAGTGTTAATTGATATGATTTCTTATTTAAAATATATAAAACTTTCCTTTCTATATAAATGTAAATGCACCCATAATTGGAATACATACTTAAAATGTAGATCCGCAAATCGCTCGGATTTCAAGATAAGTATCTGTATTAAGATTAAGTCTTGAGCCGTCATTTAAAATGAAAATTAAAGTATTTAATCACTAGAGGAGCTTTTTATCATTTTAGTTTTGAGGCAGAGATAGGGATCTGGGTCAGGACAAAGATAAATTAGGTTTCGCGCATTTGTCTGTGTACACAGCTGTTGAGTTGTTGGTTGTTATAATTCTATCGGCGAGGTTTTCAATTAACTTTTCAGTTTTCCATTTATATTGGAAAGTCTTTAGTCAAGACAAAGAGTTTTTTAGGGTAATCGTATATTGAACCGTATAGTCAACGTCACGCAGAATGAATTACAAATATTGAAACATTTACTGTTTAAATGAGTTGATAAACGATGAACGACGAACAACCTTCAATGGTAAGAAAGAACGATATCCTTGATGCGGAAAACATCATGCTATCGGTCATAATTAGAATTCTGTAATATTATAAACATTATGAACAATTAAAAGTCCGGTTTGAAAATATTTAACGGAAAAAGTCTTCAATCTATATTTTTGTACAGCTCGATACGAATCTCGTCTCTATTATTTTAGATTTATATTTCAAGGCCACCATTCTCTCCAAGCCTAGTCGAATCATTATATAATTAATATGATTGAAGCAAATGCTGTGAAATCAAACACTCAGTAGCCCATCGATGCCATTCCCAATAAAATTCCCTTAAGTATCAAAATGCGAAGATCAGCTTCGTCATTGGCACATTTAATTGGAACATCGCGTTGCTTAATGAAGCGAATGGGCGCCAATTGATCCGCAACGTTCTATTAGTGCCATGTGAGTTCATAAAGACGGTTTTAAAATAGCAACGACTCTCTCGGTGGCCATAATGATGCAGGCGCGGGTGTTGGGGCCAATGTGGGGGAAAATAAACAATGTGCGTTTATCGAACACGTGCACAGCTGCGAACCGCTGCTTAGTTTAGTTTTGATAACTGGTAGAGTAGAGTAGAATAGAGTCCTCAAGCTTTTTTTGTCTTATTGATAACTTGTCAAGTTTTTTATTATTGCTTATCCACTAATGGATATTAAACGGTATTGGTGTAATGTCGATTTGTTTATTACGTTTTTACGTAAAGACTAGCAATAGAGAATAACAACAAACCTCTCGGCCTTTTGCAAGGACACAGTTGGTGGTTCAGCTAGTTAAAAATGGCACAGGTTACAATCTACTCTTTTTTCTTCAAATTAATAAAATATAGAACCTGGACATAATATCAAACAATTACCAACGCATACTGGGATTGATCTTGTCCGGGTTCACAGTGAACAAATTCAACCACTCGGCTTTTATTGCTTTTTAACCAACTTCCAAAAAGAAGGAGGTTCTCACTTTATCGGGATCTTTTTTTTGTAATGTATGTTCACTGATTTTTCCGTCAATTATAGACCAATTTGTATGTATGTATGTATGTATGTATGTATGTATGATATAGAAACTACAACGGTCTAGATTAATGAAATTTTGGATTCTGTTAAAATTATTTCTTACTTTTTAGTTAGAAATCGTTTTTATTTTTGCTTAATATAGTTTTTTATCGACTATATTATATACACTTTAATAGGAAAAGTGATGAAATACTTTGAAAATGTACACAATTATTAGTATTCCCAACTGCTCAATATTGTTATACAACTTTGCCTATTGTTACCGATAACAAATTTAATGAAGTAGGCAAAACATAAGTAATACAAGGCACAAGTGAGTAGAATCTTGTATATTTCGTTTGTTTTGTTTCAAACATTGTATTCCCACGTGTCCCTTGCAAAAAGTTGTAAAAGCATTTTGTTTATGGTTACGTTCGAGCATCCCATTCTTATATTCACAAATTGGAAAAACAAATCGCTCATAGTACTACATATTGAAAGTTATGATTTGTGTACCTACACACGAAGTATCTTCATAACTCTTTTGAATTAACACTGAAATTGATGCTAAAATCCTATTTTACGTTATAATTAGTTACTGAATGTACGTACTGATAATACTGAATGTACTGATTTACTGAGTCGTCTTTAATAGTATGAATAATAATATTGATTGATTTATTTAATTTTAAGAAATAACGCACAAAGTCCATAAACATGTAAGTAATTTTTTTTAAGATTTTTGAACTATTTCTTATTCTTTATAAAAGGTTGTGTTTTCGTATTAGATATAATATTTAATATTCAGTCTTTTCCTCATGGTATTTTGCGTTCATTGACCGCAGCAATAATCATAAACTAATAATACTTTTAGTGTTTTAAGAAAAGAAAACGGCATTCACTGTGTATTTTATAACTGTTTATTCAAAAGTTATTATTTTCTTGTTGACATAAATGACGGAAGATAATGAAGAGCTTTAGTGTCATATATCAACTTGTTTTGAGACACATAAATTCAGCGATTAAATACATTCTATTCCGAAAACTTTCTTGAACGTCATTATTACATAAAAGCTTTAGGACACAAAGGAATGCTTGTGTTTTAAAATATTTCCCTAATAATCATAAATAGTGTCAACAACAACAATATCATTATATCATCCCCTGATTCCCTTAAGTAAGTATTTGATGACCCCAATTCGCCCACCATATTTTTATATTTAAACTAATGAAAAATAAAATTTTGTTCGGAATTCTGAGAAGAATGAAAACTAAATTTTTAATTTTCATGAAATTTGGATTGCGGCTACTACGAGGTTTAAAAAAAATGTTGCCTAATGAAATAAAGCCACATGTTTAAACTGGGCGATAATGATTTAACTAAATAGATATTTGATGGATCGGTTCTGGACAACAAAGTTCTGAAGCTATGATTCGATAAACGCAATTTGAATTAAAATTTTTGATTACGATATTATTTATACATCTGCCAATTCCTAATAACAAACCAATTTTGATGTTTGTCGCAGAAGTTAATGTGACTAATGCCACAACATTTTTTTTCTAGTTTTATATACATAATATGTAGATATGTACCTATGTATGTAGATATGTATATATGCAAACTCTCGCCATTTTTCAATGCCGCAGTAAGTAGCTTTAAAAACGTGTCAATTAAATCTGTTAATAATGTAAATCGCATACGTTGTTACTTTTGTGAACGGAGAGGATTATTTACGTCTACGGATATATGTACATAGCTTTGACGTATCTTTTTGTCCAATATATTTCTTGAATATATTGTGATAAATTCATAGTAGAATCAAGCGCGTCTGAAGCGCTTCCAACTAATTATACGTATATGTCATCTCTGTTTAACAAAATTTTATTATTTCTATATTTTCAAATCACTAGGTACTATTACACAACAGTCTGAAGACAGGCGGGTAACGTTGTTGTCGAATATTTATTGATGTCACTCCAGCGGCCCCCGCTTGTCAGATATTCACGAGCGCTCATATTTTCCGAGCGATTTATAGCTTTTATATGCCAATTTTGTCAAGACGGATTAATGCATAATTCACGTCATGATGTTTCAATGCCTACCAGAGTGTTTTGCTTTTAGATTTTAAACAGTAGGGGTTGAGAAAAAAATCAGTTTGAAACTAAACCTGAATGGGTTATTATTTTAAACTGATTTAAAAAATGGGACAAGGACGAATAGTATATATCAATATTTTTATTGAGCTAATATACAAATTATGACAATCTAGGCCAATAGTAGGTTAAAGTAGATGTCTATGGGTTGTAAAGACTATTTAACGTTAGGTAGCCTGCATGCTCGTTTTTACTTCTTTCCTATATACAAAAAGTAGACGGAAAAACAGTATGAAAAAAGTTATTTTAATAAAAAAAGTTACTCCAAAAAGTAAAAACTCCTTACAAACAATAAACATGGCGCAGATTCCAGATTCCATTCGTCGAGAGTATACCAAACACATTAGTCGGCCAATATTATGAAATAATTACACCCGGAAGAGTTAAAAGGTTGAGTAATGAGGGCCCACCTTAGTGTGACTCAAACAGGATATTATCAAAGTTCCTCCTATCATGATTGTTGGTCGGGGAGGGCTCTAAGCGAGGGCCGCTTCGTGACCGCTGACCCGGGCTGTTTCGTGTTCAAGGGTTGTTTGCCGCCGATAGTGACACGTGTCACGTATCACTATCACTGGCCGGTAACGTGCGCGTAGCAGTAATTGGTTGTAGATGTGTATATGTATTCTGCTAATGTCGCCCTTTGTTTACTTATCAGTAAACGATGAAGGTCTGCATGGAAGTAACATCAATCGGGGAGAACGTTCATTTAAATCTTAGAACAATTGTGATAATTTTTTTAGAAAAAATGTCGTACACGTAATTACTTAAGAGATAACGCAGGGTACTTTTTACTGTGGAGGATTATATCTTTCCCACGAGAAGAACACGGTATTATACAATGCAAAGTCCATTATTTCAGTCTATAAGCTGGCCAAAGCCAAAGGTTTGTTTCCAAGAAAGACGCACTAAAGACTGTGATAGACCATATACCAGACAGACGAAGATGCGAGCGGAACCTGGTATTTTAATATGAATGTGCAAGTTTAACGTTTAACAAGTCAGCGCCAGAAGCATTTTTCTATATCTATGTAGTTTCACTACAAGAAATAGAACCTTTTCCCATGGTATTACATCGATGTTCATTGTTAATGATATTAGATAAACGTTTTCTCTAGAGCAAACGGTGTAAGAAAATTGCCAATTCTGTAAATTCGTACTGGGAATACCAGAACAACGTTACATTTGTGTTACACACATTCTTAATCTTATATTGAGACTTGTATCTGATGATTTTGCTGCCAAGGCATTCCTAATTGTCTACGAAATGGATACTTCAAGAATGGCGTTAAATAGACTTTTAAAACTGACAATGCTTTTGATGTTGTTCATGTTTCCAGGTGACAGTGACCACTATCAGATAACTTCTCTGTCTGCTGGTTAGGTTAATCCTACGAAACACTAGCCTGCTTCCAATACAAAACATTTTCGTATTTCCACGCGGATTAAGTGGTGGGCATTACAGTCTCATGTTATTATCGGTAGATAACTACCAACTAATTTATCGGCCATTGCATGTAAATCATTATGTTTCAGTGTACCTAATTGTAATGTGTAGTTCATTATCTCGTGTCTCTTATTAATTCTTGTTTCGCGTTTGTTATGTTTAAAAGTGAAGTATCAAAGCTTATTCAGCGCAAAATTTGTTATAAACTCCCACATTTTGCTGACGAAGGTTTAAAGGTTAATTCCTCCAGCGAGGTGAGTAACGATCTCGAAGCCGTTTAGAATAATAACAACACACGAACTCCCGTACACGCGAGATACTTTTCTCGTTCGCGAAGAATAATGTATAACAAACAAGAACTTCGAAATTTCGTACGCAATATCAGGTATTTATTGATGAATAAATTATAAGGATTTGGTAAATTGTTTTAGGGTGACTTTGTTTCGCAAATTTTAGCTAATACTACTTATAAACTTGTTAAATAAATAGTAAGCAGAGTCTAAAACTTTAGTAATATTCCTGATGCTTAATGTGTTCTTGATGTGTAATTTCGTAATTCTGTAAAAATACTATAAACGTATAAAAAGATTTTATTTTGTAATCGTCCTCGAAATCTACGACTTCTTGTTCTTCAGCGGATTCATTACCCGTCATCACCTCGTCTTCCTCTAATTCTACTAAATTTTCTAAAAACCTCGATACATGTATATTTAATAAGTAATTTCTCAACACAGACAGCTGCCGATATATACTCTCTCTTGCACTTAACTTTCCTATAGAGCTGTACACTCGCACTCATGGTAATCATTCTGACAGGTAAAATGTCCCTCCTAAACGACCTGTCGTTTTTAAATATTTATTTTTATTTACAAATATTATTTTGTAAAAATTTTAGCTTGCTTTCACAAACATTCATTTGTTTTTCTGTCCATCAATGGCGAGAAACCGTTTTCTAATTTTTTTTAATGTCACCTTTTGAATGATATCAAAACCAGCCAGATACAGTACAACCAAACAAATTTTATTATTACATTATACATGAAAAATTCGAAGACAATTTCCCAACCTTATATTACTTTATTGTTAGACTTCTGTTCCTTTTTTAATACTATGGGAAAATTTATGACGCCGATCGATATTTTAAATTGGGCGAGCATCCATTATCTGGCTGAAAGCTTGCAAACCGCCCCACATATATCGTTTCTTTCTAAACAATAATTCTCTTGGAAGTAAAAGAATTGTAAGAAGTGTTAAAAGTGTGCTATTAATCAACGGGATTGAATTAGTGAACGATTGTTGTAATGTCGTTAGTTTTCTTTTATACATATCACAGTGGCGCAATTCATCGTAGTCTCGATATCAATCGTACAGGAACATGAGAATTTATAACTTCGAATATATTTTTAATTTCCGTCTATTCTTCTAATTTAATACAATCAATTACGGATATTGTTTCATGTATTGTAGTACTATAAAATGCTTTTTGACACTAATAATATGTTATTTCAGAAGTCCATATTGTGTGAGTAATTATTTATTAACGTTGTATAATTATTTAATATGATAGCACGCATTCCAGTGCTTTACTACCATACAGTCGTTTCGCTTCATTGTGGTTGTTAGGAGCCTGTTGGTGCTGTTCTGAGCCCGTCGCATCACGGACTTATAACAGTCTCGGTCTTTCTCATAATAGACTAGAAACTATCGACTCGAGTTTCTACAAACATACTAAATGCGTTCCAGAACCAAGGCAACTTCAATGCCATCCTAAAACTTATACTATATTAGACTGGGTATTGAATGATCTGGTAGTATATTGGCAGTATGCCTTGAATCACTCGAGGCACGATGTAATGCTGCAGTTCCAATACAAGGTTATTTTGACCGCAGCCATATATCGTGCAAACCTGCGCGCCAACATGTTGCGTCTTACCAAAAATGCACTACGCATCCTTTCTATATTCAGATCATCAGAGAAACCCATTATGATCCTGTGCACTAGGTATTTAAACTTTGTGAAACTTCAAGTACTACAATACAGGAAGAACAGTCATTGGGCTTTAGTAGTTCTCACAGTTAGCTATCACGGTAGCCAGCACAATAGATCGAAACATGCCAGTGCAACCACGTTTACAAATGTGGTTACAGTGTTGACTTTTTTTGATTGGCCTTTTGGTCTAGTGGTTAGCAAGCCTGGCTGCTAAACGGGAGGTCGTGGGTTAGATCCCCACGCAGAACAAATATTTGTGTGATTAGCACGAATATTTGTGCTGTATCTGGGTGTATTATTATCTATGTAAGTATGTTTTAACAAAAAATATTTATATTTATGTATGTTTATCAGTTGTCTGGATACCATAGCACAGGTTCTGCCTAATTTAAGATCAAACGGCCGTGTGTGAGTTGTGAAAAAGTAATTTATTTACTGCCTTTTTTTAAATAACGTTAACTTTAGTCGTATTTACTGCGTTATTTGTTTGGGTTAGGATTATATAAAATAAATGAGGCAAACTCCCCGACTAAAGTACAGAATCATGTTGAATACACGCGTAACGTGTGCTTACGTGAGCGCTTCATGCAAATTGATTACTCTCACCTTGGTTATAGTTTCTATCCGTATCACCATTTTGTAGCTACCGACTTCCTACGAACTTCGGCTTTCACTATTTTAGGAATGCTTGCAAAACGATACGATACCTCATTACTGTCACCCATGCCTGTTGCAGTGTTAGTGTTTAAAAGCTTTTTTTATCCTATTATCATAACTACATTAATCAGTGATAGCCTAAATTTCGGCATTCCTGTAAAAAATAGCTCGTGAAAAAATCTGCATGCTCGAGTATTCTTCATGTTAAAGGAAAATATCGTGAGGCAATGTTTTTGCCAGAGAGTTAGTTCTCCATAATTTCTGAAAGAAATGTAACATCTACCAACCCACGCATGACCAGTATAGTGAACTAAGGCTTAAACTCTTTTCATCGCGATGAAGGGACCCGTGCCCAGCTACAGGACAGTAATAGGTACTATTGTAGATAAACCTATCGGTGTTTCATAAAGACAACATTAATTAAAATTTTAATTATAATAAATCCACTTTAGAAGACTACGGCTTATAAATTATCACGTTGGGCTACACTCCACGCTCCAGTTGCGTTTTCTATTGTCAGAGTGAAATATGGTAGTTCTCGACATTCATTTACATGTGGTTCTCTTTGCGTTCATTCAGTTCGTTAGTCGAAAAGTTTGTACGTCTATGATTAAATGCAAATTAATTTAATTTGCGTGTATTCACTACTATCTCGTTTACCATCAGGTGAAATTTGAGTCAACGGTAAGCCTTAAATTAAATTTAACATTCTTAACATTAAATTTATATTTATTTGTAGATAATTTCAGGCTTGGGAAAGAATATAGGATATTTTCTCCAAAATTTCTTGTTGTGTGTTTTATTAGTCAGTTGACGCGGATATAGTCACGGCTGAAACGTATCTTGTATATACAATTAGATATAGGAAAAATCAAGTCAATTGGCCTCTTGGTCTGGTCTTGGTCAGGTAGCGACGCTACCCTTACGGGATCAGATCGCTGTGTATCCCAAGATATTTATTTATTTAAAATTGACCTTTATTTACTAACTCGTTCTTTTGCTCTTCTGCGTGCGGCTGATATTGTGCAATTTATTTTACTTCTACGTTGCATTTGAACTCGACGTGAACAGTAGAACTCGTACTGCTTGCCAAGTTGCCATCCATTCATCTTCCGATTGTTTTATCAACTCAATACTTGTAGAATTTTACAAAAAGCAGTGATTTTTACTTAAAATAAATTCACTAGACGCATGTTTATCACGGCTTATTTTTCTTTCGTTTCCTTGATTTATTTTATGTTCGTACTTTTAAATGCGTTTACCTTGCTGCGATCTCAGTAGCCAACGGAGACTAAATATACATTCATCTAGGATTTATTCGCTGCGTTATTTTTCATTTAATAGAGGCGGTTTCTTTAATTTATTAACAGTTAGTGGCAATTCGTTTTGGATGATAAATAACGCTTGCAGTAATATTTTAATAACTAGACTATTATCTCCCGAATCTAGTGTTGTTAGGAAATTATTCTACAAAAGTAGTGCAAACTTTTGCTTTATAATAATTACGTTGCGGATTATCATTAGCGCCACTCTCCTTAATTTTGAAAGTGAGTTTTCTTCGTCATATTTCCCAAGATCACCCTACATTCTTTTCTTGTGTTATTATTGGCTCCCGGATCGTGATTCTCATCACTTTATGACGGAAGTCTTTTTAATACTCTTCCACGTTATCTGATTTACATAACTCTTAATAAAATTCGGCGACAACGTCGTAGTATCTAATATGTAGTATGTGAGTGTAGTGATGAGAGCCTCCAATCACATGGAAGGATACATTATTTAAAATAAATAATGCTTCAACATCACAGCCTACATCACCTGTGTTGAGGGTGCAATAGACCCACACAAAAACAATTACAGAAACAGAAGTCTAAATTCAACATTTAAACTTCTGTCCCACTGGAAATCGAACCCAGGAAGGATTTTCGTAAGCGATTTATCACAGTTTTATCTTTCCAGATCGGTGGTGGAAGCAACAGACGTGCAATTGAACATGCGTGTGGGTATCCACACAGGCAGGGTGCTGTGTGGAGTCTTGGGCTTACGGAAGTGGCAGTATGATGTGTGGTCCAATGACGTCACGCTAGCCAACAACATGGAGGCTGGTGGTGAACCGGGGTATGTGTTTAGAAACTTACTATGCTAAGAATGTTGCTATTTACATATCCGGGGTTCCACTCGTTCTTCGTCAAGATAAGTTTTACCCCTGACGCAAAAAGATAATTTTACCTTGTATCTGTGTGTTTGTCATTGCCATTGTAGCTACCAGAAGGATGAACTGATTTGAATATGACTTTTTTTTATTCAAGTACAATGTCGATGAGATTCGATTATTATATTAAAAAATCCGGATGGGAAATGAAATGTAGATTAATGCTGAATGGCCGTAACAAGCGAATGTTTAAATGGCGAAGAAATTAATGATGCTAAAGTTTATCCTACATCCTATTATGTATGTATATTAATATTATAAATGCGAAAGCTTCGATGGATGGATGCTTGTTACTCAGGCTAGTCCGGCTGAACGGGTTTGGATGAAAATTCGCACAAAAAGATTATAGTCTGGTATAGTATAGGCAACTTTTTATTCCGGTAAAATGGTTCCCGTACTTATATAAACATACACAACAGTTAATAGTTATACTCTATTCACTAATTGTTGTTGCAGATCTCGTCTACCTAATCTATCTATTATTATTATTAACATGACAGAAATACGTTAAATCCGTAATTGGTTTTAAAATTAAAAATTCGCGTTAGTTTTTATGGCCAGTCTACCTGTTCTACATAATTACATGCACCCGGGGTTTACCGCTCGTTTTGTCGTACACAAGGAAAATTACGTTTCGATGTCATTGATACCGGTCCGCGAGGTGTTTTGAGCGATACAATGTTACGTAACACGATATTTGTACTCGTGGATGGTAGGCAAATTTAATTTTTTCATTTACGCGTACCTAAAGGTTCTTATGTTTATAGGGCGCCTATATATGTGTATAGGGCGTAAGTCGTATTAGAGACGCAATTAGACTTCGTATTATACATATGTATGTAGAAATTATTTGTTTATGTAGGTGGATGGACAGTTTTTTTTATATATAAAAACAGCAGCAACGAGGTGACTGATCACTTTAGTCCTCATGCTGGCTTTTAACACTAGGTTCGAACTTTAAATGTAAACGAGGATAGAATTTTAAATGTTTATTGTTTAAAAAATCGCCTACAGTCTTTAAAAAATAGAACTTAAAAAAAATTAAAATAGTAAACAACAGTTTCCTGCCTGCTCAATTGATTTTTGTTACCCAAAATGAGTGAATTTTGAAGTTTTATGATAAAAAAGGACAAAGTATAACAGAAACTCCGAGAAAAGCATGGCATGGACGTATCAGAAGAGTAGTAAAGTTTGTTTCCAGTCCAGTGCAGCGTCTCCGGACATTTTAATGTTTGTTACGGATAAAGTGGAAGCTTTGAAAGAGTGCAGCATGATCGGCATATTACTAATTATGACATAGCTGTAGAATCATTTGAAAAGCCTGGCTCGCTCGCACGACTTCTTTGAAAGAACCCGAATGAATGTCTCATATGCTAGTCTCAAATAAAACGTAAAGAAATCGTACGATTTTTGAAGAGATTGATTACTGGTAGTCAATTTCCTTTCGAAAAAGAAAGTGAAAAAAAGGTTAAGGTCAAAGATCGGTCAAGCTCCACAGATTGTAGCAAAACCCGGGATAACACGCAATAAAGTGATTCTGTGTGTATGGCATCTTATTCATTTATAAGCTTTTACCGCCGGGCCAAACCATCGATTCTGATTATTGCTAACAGCATATTATCCCTGACTGCACTCTCAGACATTGAACCTGGTTCGTTGTCTTCAGAATTCTTTAATCAGTTAGTAGTTAGTAAGGTTAATATTAGGAGAGATGTGCCTAAAGTACTTATCGCTTGTATAATCTACAAGATGACAATAAGTTATCAAACAAAATGGCACATACAATTTTTGTTATAATTAAATAAAACGAATCTTTGAAATATCTTCAAGTTGCATATAAAATGTGAAGAAACCTTATTCACAACCTGTTATTCGCTATGTAGGTGTGTTACTTCGATACGAGAGTAATGAACTTTAAATCGCCATCATCGTACGAGTATGTTTGCAAAATTATTATTTAAAAGTGGGAGGCTGCCGTCTGGGGAAGTACTACCGGGTCACCGAAATCTGCCGTAAAGCACTTTATTGTGTTTCGGAAGAAGGGTGTAGTTGCCGGAGTTCACTAAATACGATGCGATCATCCTCAGCTCAGAAGAAGCAACGCATCTATTTGCGAAATCAGCTAGGACTAAAGTACTGCCTTAATATAATTTATAACAACTTTATAAAAATAATACAAAAATAATTCCCGATCTTATATACAAAAAAAACAATAATATATAATAATACTACGCAAAGTACTTGTTGCATTTATTGTTGCAAGTTGCAAGGTATTGTTGCAAATAAAAAAAATTTACATCTTGCATGCATAAGTTGTGTAAGTGTTTGGTCAGAATTGGGTCAATTTATGAGCTCATCAACTACTTGTACCTCCTTTTTTAAATCAACGTACAACCTTTTATGGGGTATGATTAACGTACAGGCAAACATCTATCTAAACAAACTTTCACTTTCTCTAGATGACAAGGACGTGTGGTCGTAACTCGTAACAAGCGATTTACCTTATGCGGAATACTAAAGAACTCGAGAAATCTTTTGGAAGTTAATCACTACCAAATTATGAGGCTGAAATTTAATCACTAGGCGGAATTTCACCCTCCCATTACGTTACCCCCCACTGCTATTCACAATAAAATATTTGCTGCTAATTCTGCAAATAATGTTTAAACTATAACAGTTTCAATTGCAAAATACGCGTTCGCAGATTCCATTCCGATTCCGCAAATATTCACCCAACAGAGCTTTTCGCTATATTTTGTATGTGTCGGATATTCAAATACCAATGATTTCACAATATGTGAACGGTTGCCGGGGAGACATTTCATTTGTATATTAATTTTATTCATATTCCTGTGTATTAACAAAATATTTGTTTCCTTCTTTTCGCAAACTGGCTTTAACAGTAAACTTGGGAAATAGATGTTTATTTTGGCTTTGTTGGTTTTCGAAATACGATCGTATCGGGCTTTGACGTCATCGTTAGTAAGAGTTGATTTTAGGATTTTTTTGTATTTGGAAAGATATAATTTTATTTCACTCTTTATTTTTAGTAAGGGTTTTTGTGAAATAATGACTAGGTCACCCGCATAAGCTTTATCAACATTTAATACCAATTATCAACCATATAAATTATGCTATTTAACTAAAACTAATTTATTCACAATATTTGTCTATTTCTTTTATATATATCTATTTCTTACTGCAAATTTAGTTTTCTACGTGTTATAACAGTGATCGGCTAGTGCATTAGTTTAGCCCCGCATTCACCAGGGTTGATAATAATGAGGATGATCATCAGTCTCATCAAAAATGGTTTAATACAGAAGTGACGGTTAAAATCAATTCAGGGCGGCATCATCGTGACGTCATTCATCCGCTTTACACAAGGGCATGTATAGGAAAAGAGGATTAACCGGCGAACTGAGTTTTCTCATCGTTGTATTCAAACTGGAGAGCGTGGTACGGCTTATGGCTTAGTCCGTCGGGTTGCCGTATCGGAACATCCATTCGGGTAAATCTGTTTGGAGGACACTGGATTCAGTCGTTCACTTGATGTTGTATAGATATCTTGTGAGGCGTTAAATCGTGATTTGAATTTTTAAGCCTAAATTGAATCGTCGAGGAGCGCCTCCACGGCAGATGTTGCACAAGCCTTCGAAAAGTGAAATTGGGAATTAAGAAAGGGCTGCGTAGGCATTAACTTAAAAAGTTTTTCGAAGTAGCTACACATACGGGTGAGCGAGCATAATTTAAACATGAGTTTTTCTGGAAGGACAGTAATTTTTTTTTTTACGTCAGGAAAACTCGGTACGAGTACCTTCCGCCACCGGGCCGACGGAGGTTATGTCGGGCTCCAGCCGACTAAAAACCTGACGGCGTTCCACTGTTGTTACATTTAATCATGATAGAGCAAGCTATATACTCGTAGCTTTTCCATTCTTTCACCGACAATAAACTTGAATGCTGTTCAGATATACTCGTATTACTATAATGGCTGGTAAGTGTCACCATTGATATTCATCATTAATTTACAATGTGGAGGCATGGAATAATTATGTTGGTGTTGGCAACATTGTTAAATTATAACATTTTACAACACCATCTATCGATTAAGGTGGGTATATAGCGCATCTATAAAAGGCGTGCGACTCACTTTACATTTGACTCTATCCTAGCTTTCAAATAACGACATTTTATAATGTTATCCATATAAAACAGATATCTAATTTGATTTCGATTGCCAACAATTTTTTTTAAAGTCGTCAATTGGCTAGTAAATATTGACGTTATACATAGTGTACTTTTTTGTTTTTTAAATAATGAACTACAAAAAACCTGTAGACAATCTAGCTTATATATTTTTTTTGTCCAAGGTTAATAAGTAAATCTTAGTTAATCTAAACTGCTACATCATTACTTTGTACACGTGTATGCGTCCATTGACATGGCACTTTTTGGTTCTCATTGCATTAGGGCATGGAGACATTGTTCTTGTATTCTGTCAAACACTTTACTGTTATAGGTGGTAGGCCACCGCCTGGGGAAGTACCACCGTCACAGCAATTTTTTTTTATGGCTGAAGCTCAGCAAACAGGCAAACGGCTCACCTGATGGTAAGTGATTACCGTCGCCTATGGGCAT
>DWNH01000410.1:0-15494 GCA_018249895.1 Tiana niger
TATGTTGAATTTTATTATAGATAAAAGTAATTGTTACATGCGCGGGGGTAATCTCTAAGGAGACCGTCTTATTTGCCGAATTTTATTATAAATAAACATGTTTGACGACCCTTGTGGTGTAGTGGTTACCATGCCGGTCCACCATTCGAAGGGCAGAAGTTAAAATGATGAAGTTAGATTTCTGTTCTCGGTCTGGGTGTTAAGTGTAATTATCTAGGATCGAAAATCCTACTGTGGGACTAAGACTGAGAAGCGTTATTATATACTCATGTTATGTTTAAGTAATTATTTATATTAGTTTTCATCATAACGCCGTGAATCTATATTATGTTAATTGTTTTTGTGAAAAAATTAAAATTCGGAAAGTTAAAATTCGAATTCGAAAATTAAAAGGGAAAAGTATTCCCTATTTTACGTATCTACATAATATACATACGTGTGAAAGTATTACTAATTCGAAGGCTTTCGGAATGTTAATATTTCAAATGCCCCCGAGAGAGTTACGTGCAAGAACGTCATTGGCTTTACTTCTTAAGGAGCACGGGTTTCGAAATCTTTAAAGCTATTTTCGTTGAAAAGAAAGTTTCGGTTCGTTCACTATTCGCCACACCAAATAAAAAATAATGGACTAATGTATACCATAACCAAGCTAGGTACAAGAAAAGACTAACCGCTTGCGCTTTACAAAACAATTCATAAGTGAATTTTCTAGATAGTGATGTATTCCGCTTTCACTTTTTTACTATTTATCGCAACTATGTTTTTTGTTGTTGAAATAATAAGAATTTTCACTGATAACAAAATAAAGCTAACAATATTTATACATATACACATATAATTCTACTGTAAGTGTGTATGTTACTGAACTCCTAAACGGCTAGACCGATTTGAATGATTTTTTTGTATGCGTTTGGATGGCGCCCTAGATGGTTTAGATTCACAGTTGGACCCGGTAGATGGCGTTGTGATCGGGATCCAGGAGTGTTTTTGTCGATTTTGTTTTGGTTTTTCGGACAGGACAACGTCTGGGCGGGTCCGCTACTTAAGTATAAAATATATAATCACTTAAAAAGTCAGCCTACGTTAATCAGATGACTTTGTACATTTTCTTAACAAAATTGCAAATGCTGATGACCTGATAACAAGTCATCACAGCGGTCTATACAATAAGTTTACTGCTTCACAATAGAAATGGGCGTAACTGTGGTATCTCACTGACTGAACAAGTCTACCACCTAAATATATTTGTCCTGTCATTCATAAAATGATACGTGTATGTACATACATACATGTTCTGCAAAGCACTTGTCATACGAAATGTTCTAATGTTTTCTCCGTTACTTCAAGTTTAACTATGTACTAAAATCTTGCTAGAAACGAAGCTAGAATACAGTGGTGATGTATCTGTATATTTTTATTACAAGATTTTTATTACGTGATCTCTTAATAACTCTTCACGTAATATCAAAGGTCAAGAAGATTTGTAGACATCTTCAATGTATAGTCATGTTCTCAAGTGTAATTTATAGAAATTACAGTTGAGAACATTACTTTATAATGGTGTGAGCGTCCATGTTTTGTGTTTCACAGGTGTACCTACTGTGATATTTTCGCTTATTTAGTACCTATAATTTTTATTCTTTTAAAAATTACGTCATATTTACAGTAAGGTACATTGTCAGTTTATCGCATGTTAATTAAGACAATTTTGAGCATTTATTAGAGTCAATTGGAGTTGCAGTTCAAGGCGCTCGTTAACACACTAAATTACTATTCTATCGACAGTTTAAGTTTGACATCCATCTGAGGTTATACGGAATCTGTAGATCGATCTGCTATCTGTTATCAATCTACGGATCGGTTATTGGCACGCTTTTACCATAAAATTGGTTGAATTCAATATCAATCTTGATAGCAAAAATTGGATTGAGATCGATTATAATGAATTTCGGCCGTAAATCATTTTACGATTCGCTAACGTCTCCTGAACATAGCATGTTATAATATTCAAAACCATCAGTCTCCAAATACTATAATAAAGATTATAGGAAATCCCTTAACGAATGGAAAATTCACAGTTCCTAAATAACATTTACATTTTTTTGCAATCTAAAATACTCAACTACAATTGAGGCAATGATTACAACAAGTACTAATTCGACAAGACATCTCATATTTGTTACTCGTTGTTCACATAACGAGACGCATTGTCATGCTAAAGAAGACATTTATCATCGGCAAAAGAATTCGTTCGTAAACAAGTCTGAGGATCACACAAAATGGAACGAAATAACAATCGTGATATTTAAAACTGAGGTAACTCGAAACGACGCAAGCATAAACGGTTTTGATGACAAAAAGTATTTGTTCAAAAACGCGACAGATAAGCATGTTGATAATATTGTTAAAATATCCAATTAACAACGGTGTCCGACAGGTAAAATAATATCGTACGATATGACATCAGCGTAGGTAATTTATATTGTGAGTGGGGGCGGGTAACCTAGACTAGTTCCTGATATTTCTATTGCCTGTGATCAATATCTACATACATATATTAACATGTGCAATATTAAAGTGGCTTGTTAGACTTAGATTACGAACCCTTTTCTTTTTCCTACTTACCTTGAAATTTATTTACTTTCTGATGTTTGTAAACCAAATAATTAATGAAATGGATTGTGTTTTGTATCGTTATTGAGCTCAGACACCCTGCAGAGAAAGTGAGGCTTGAAATTTTAAAGAAAATAACTTAGTCAGCAAAGGTAAAAACATATAAAGATGAAAATAAGGATCGACCATTAGAAAGTTCGCCTCGATTCATGTGCGAAATTTGTGTAACAGAATTGACTGCAAATGGCCTAATCTATATGTGGAAAGAGAAAAGGCCTTTACAACGCAAAATACAATTTAAGGCAATACAGCTAATGTGTAAACCGCTGAACCTCAACCACGTAAGCAGGCATTTAAAAAAACATTAGCAAATCAAATAAGAATCTATGAAGTTGTCATCATCATAAGTAACGTTCAAAACACACTTCTAGTCTCATCCTAAGATTGTATACGAGTTTATTTGCAAAGATGATGTAATTGCAATACGAGTAAGGCCATTATTTATTCGCTTTATTAACGAGATCGCTTGACGACCAACCGTGACCGAACCGATTTTAAGTTTGACATTGCTTATTTGGTCAAGTTCAAGTTGATATGGACGCGCGTGTAGTACAGTGTTATTGTACTTACCATTCAATTGTAAACTGTTATTGTAACCTCAATAACGTAAATGCTAGTTTAAGGGAAAAGTTTTTTCGTATTTCACGTACAAATTCAGTACATTTTTTTACTTATAACAAGTTTATTTATATTTTATCATATCACATGTATGTGTATGTGTATGCCATAGTAATTTTTGGGACGTTTCATAAAATTCATTCTCATCAGCTGTTGGCAATAATTTTGTCCGACTGAAAAAAAAGTTTGTCCCTGTAATAGCGCCATGTGTAGTAAGTATCTATTACATCATTGTGTTTTAAACCCGGGTACAGTGTATAGAGTCTGGACGACGTTGGACCACAAATGTATTCGCATGTTCTCCATTAAGATGTCCTCAGGGGATCCATCGCTTTTAATCAGAAATAATTACTCTCTTCAAATTGGTCGGTTTCATTACGTTTTCGTGAAAAGTTTAAACTACCTTTGTGCTGCTCTAACTTCATTAGGTTTAAAAACGTCACCATTTTTTGCGGTTTGTGTTGCATTTTTCCCTTTTTTGTAATAAAACTTTAAAATGTGTGTAACGTCGCCGTCGTTAATGGTCAGAAAAAGAAGAATAAAGAAAGAATACGGAAATTGTTCTTACTGTCACTTCATTAAGTTTATAAACGTCACAATTTTCTTTCGCGGCTTGTATTGCATTTTTCCCTTTTTTGTAATAACATTTTGAAATGTGTCGAATTTCCATGTCGTTAATGGCCAGAAAAAGAATTAAGAAAAAATTAAGGAAAATGGCGAGAGGTCAGTTTTATTTCATTTTTAAATGTCATTTTTAATATCTAGTATCAAAACCAACCAAATACAGACCGTCCAACTAATAAAATTTTATAACTATATCCCGACAAAATACGAAGACTTTTTACTCGACCTATTATATTATGTGAAATTAACGTTTTCTATTAAACTTATTTATTATAATAGTCTACAATAGTGAGTACTATTTATTTTCGAGGAAGGTTAATTTATATATAATCATAAGATTCTTCACGAGGGAAGCTTAGGAGTCAAGAATGAGTAACACGTGGCTACGATATCCTACTTTCTTGGCTCATGGATAGACTAATTAATTAATTAAGGACAATTACGCGGTTCGTTCTCAACTCGGCCGCTGGCTGCCTGTCAATTGGTGCAATAGACAATGTTGCAGATCAGATGCAATTCTCTACGCCAATTACGTTATTATTAAGAGGATTTGACTTTGTTAAGAGACATAAGCAGTTGACGCGTGTGGGCTAAACCCTCTGATTTTCCAACTCTCCCCCAACATTCCCCGCAACAGAAGTAAATCTAGAACATTCTCCACTTGTTGCAGGAAATTTATGTTTAGAGATCAATTCAAATCATATCTTTCCAAGCTGCTAAGTCCTTGACAGTGTTTAATGACCGTCGTCAATTTTACAATTAGCAAAGAAAAGATTTAAGAAACTTTTTACAAATAATTAATTCATATTCAAAATCTATTGGATTACTTTCGAATTAATCTTATCAATGCAGTATGAGTGTAACTGACCTGATTGAAACAATCAATGCCGTAATTACAATTTATTATTAGATTTGATACACATGTTTTTGTTACAAGATTAAATCTATGATCCAGTAACAGTGAACGGAAATAATTGTCTTGACCGAGTTGGCCACATGTTTACTACCGCAATCTTAACTACAGCTGGATTAACTTCTTGCTACGTATCAGAGTATCTACAATTGTACACACATGACTCAAAGGTAATACGAATAACATATCGATCCAAATATTTCATTAAGGAATGTAACTATTATGTACCTACCTATACATTGCGAGTGAATTTCTCGAGAAACGCATGAGTCATGCATATGAGACAATGCTGTTTCAACCATAATAATAAAGCGTTGTCGTGTAAACAGATACACGATAATTCGTATGCCCAGGCAAATGATAATAAGGACCGATCGAGCCATATAAGTTTTGTTCTCTACTAAAATGGTATTTCGTGAATTAAAGGCAGCCCGAAAGAGTACCTCGCCATAGTTGTAACAGATATGCACCGCCCGTTGCACTTGAGGGATTGTTTATTACGTATTCGTTACCGCAAAATTTATTATGTATTGTTTTATATGAAATACTCGTACCAGTAATGAAATACATTAAATTATTGCGACAAAGTTGCCGTGGTTAATTTATTGTACGTCTCGATTAGCAAACAATGGAACACTTTTCTTTAATTGATGTGCTTGAATTTAATTGATTACCATCTCAGGTGTTGGAAAGTGACGAGTTTGCCTAATATGTAAAAGTGACATTTAAATTAATTGTTAAGGAATACCCATTCTTCCACTAAAAATTTATTTCTGTTAATTTTATTTTAGCTTTTATAGACTTGATCCGATTTGGCATTAAGTTAGCGATAGCAATGAGTTAATTATTGTAAAAAATTAAAAAATAAACTAATATAGCAACGACATAGAAAGGATACGCCCACATATTAAAGTTTAAAGTAACTACTGTCGTTAAATGGCTTAATTTTCTTCAGATATCGAACGTAATCATTCGCGGATTAAATAGCCTTAGAATAACGGTAATCGTGAGTTGATTTGAATAATTCAAACTATAAACCGCCGATGCTCGCCCTAAGGGTCCGGTGCGGCACCTTGTACGGCGGCCGCTCGGCACCCCGGCCACGTCTGCGGCACAATGACGGCTGGTAATGAGTGCACGCGGTCACATCGTGAATAATAAACGTAAAATTGTCACTTGAGCTCAATGCTGTTAATTGCTCTGAATGTGATGCAACTTTTATAGTGTATAGTATAAGCTACCGTAACTTAATTGAATCTTCGAAATTTTTAAGAATGAATTGTGAAGAGATTACTTCAAAATTTCGAATACGACACGACAAGAAAAGACAAGGCGGGAAATAACGAAAAGGCTATTTCCTATAGTGACTTTGTACTAGAGCTATATTTAAATCTCGACAATTAAAAAAAAGTAGCGCTTTACATTCATAACCTCACACTAAGATTCCCTGTGCCGTGGATACCATGGATACACACAAAGACAATCACACAAACAACCAGATGGGGAACAAAAAATTAAATCTGTCATTGAAACTTCTGTCCAGCCAAGAATAGAACATTTCGAAACTGGCATAGTAACTACTACACCACATTAATTTACACTACAATTTTGTAAGTACATAATGGATTATAGTTAAATAGCTATTTAAAATAATTCAATTGATCTGTGAAAGGATAACGGTGATCAGTAGTTAGAATTATGTCGCAGCCCGTTACGATAATGGCTTGTAACGAGCAGCGTCATGCATACTAATCGCAAATTGTAACATCTAATGGTGTTAATTAGTACAAAAGAGTGTGACCCATGCCTTAATTATAAAGCCGAAAAGTAAAACCCGTACACACACGATTATTTATGACGGATACATGTTATAAAGACAAAATACATTGTATTACAGTAAAGTAACAATGTACTCCGAAAAATAATAAAACAGTAATATGGTCAAAACTGTCCGAGAAAAAACTATAAACTCAATTTGTTATACCATAGAGTCGGGATATCATCGCGAACTTTGTTGAAATTTCTCGTTCGATAGATAAATGCGACAGTAACGGCAAAGTTGTTTATCGTTGGAAGTGTAGTTGAAGAGTGGATTAGTCTCCAATTGTATTGTAACCGAACACTAAATTATAAAATAAAATAGAAAATGTTTTGCAGATATTTTGTATTTGTAAAAACGAAATATATCTATGTATATAAAATCTTAACAAAGTTCCGTTTCTACATACCTAAAACGATCAAATAATTTATTTATGCAAATATGGGTTGACAATAATGGCATAGAGACATTTATACAGTTCACCATATTTCACCAAATTGGTTATACGAATATTATAATTGGTCCAGGTACTGATATTGTATAATATACTTTGTGATATTGTAATAGACGTTGTATAATAAACAGTGGTATCATAGACCTAAAAGGGTGTAGATTTCAAGACCGATACAAAAACTAAGTGAAATAAATTTTTTCATACTACAGTAACATTTTCTCTACAACCCAATAATCCCAAAGAAGGTAAACGGAAGCAGTTGAGCAAGAGATATGGTTCAAGCGTACACTGACCGGGTAAGTATCGGAGCTGTCGTTATTGGCTGCCTATTGGCCGTGATGTAGCAATAAAGAATCGTCCAGAATATCGCTTAGATAAGTATTTGAAAATGTTAGGGAACTTTCAACACTTGCAAGTATCGTTATAGTTTTACCCACTAAAGGTTTGCATACAAATACGACCGGCCTTCCTGTAACTAGCGATCCTGTAAGATTATTCCACATACCTAACAGATACATTACTGAAGTGATAAATGAGGTTGAGGTAGTTTAAATGCAATCCAGTCACGAAGTGGCAAACTCTAGAACAGTTGTCTTTGTTTCTCACGCCTGCAGAAATGCCGCCCAGATTGTTATCTAGGCAATGATAAATGTAAGAAGCTTAAGAAACAAGCTAAAACCTTCAGTCGCTGCATAAAATTTACAGTTAGCACGGAATGTCACAAACCGTAAGCTCCTACACTTATCACTGACTGATTATACCTTGGTAGACTCTTATCTGTTGTACAAGATATTAAAGGTATGGTACCCTTTATGTGTGTTTAATCATAAGTACTTGTTGTCCTGATTTCTCATTTCTTGAAAGCAGCGACCAATTGGGGTTATCTTATCTTACCCATTTAATTATCCATCGAACAATGAACAAAACTGATAAAATTTGCAACACAGTTCCAATTCAAAAATTGTACGTATCTACAAATTCATCCAAACCTAAACAAACAACTGTCATACAAACAAAAGTCAGCACTCACCCAAGATAAAAAATAACTAGGAAAACAAAAACAAACATAAAGAATAGACCTTAATGCCTCAAGCGCCACATTTTCAGTTGAGAGGAGCTTAAGCAAATCCCTTGTGCGGAGCTGAAGTGATGTTGCAAGTACGTGAAGTAGGCGAACGAGGTGACTCAGGTGCTCTTGCAACATACAGGATGGGATATGTACGTAAATAGACGTAGCGAGGGCCCCGCCATCTGTGTACATACGTGATACGACGGATAAAAATGACACGACAACGTTCTCGTACCTGTTTGGTGTGTCAAAGTAAGTCTTTACAAAGTTGCTACTTGGTGCTATAAAAACCGCTATCTTTCGCCAAACGGGGAAGTTTTACAAGTTGCGCTAAGTATCGATTACGTAGTTTAGTGAAGCAATTTCGTTTAAAAACCGTATCTAACAAAATCTATTTGTTTATTGCGGACATTTGGATGCTTTTGACATTCAAGATTGATTAAGATGTTCCGTAAAAAGGAATTAATCTATTTTATTGGATGATGTAAGGTCGGTTAAAAAGTCCGCTAATAAATAAGAGCGGAAAGTGACACATCGAAAAGTAGAGCAACGGACGGGAATCAATCATTATATTTATTACAAGGTTAACTGAATCATGGCCGTGAATAAAATCCTACCTACGAAGAAAACATTGCACAATCTATACTAGTAAAACTGTAGGAATTTCCAAATGTTTTGTCGCCTTGAACTTGCGAATGCTCACAGCGACAATGACGTAAGATAAAGTTATAGTCAATACAGTAATTCACACTGTCGCACCTGAACGCCTGCGCGCGCGCAGCAAAAACATTTCTTGTATTAACTACCTATTATCTATGTATTATAGCTCAAGTTCGTGGCCAAATTTGATTGCAGGAATACTGCGAAGAAGACGAAATTTTAGAAGATGTAAAATAAAAATTAGTTTTGTAAAATGAGTACGTTGAACCTATTGTTCCAAAATCCTTATATAAAATGCCATTCCAGTAAAATCCTTGAAAATTCGAAATGTATGCCGCACCATTTTGGTTTGTTGAAGATACGGGGTACCCGAATCACTTCAGTCGAAGTATTGTTTTAAACAATTACGTTTTCACATTTTTTCTTACAAGTATTAGTAGTATAGTATTAAATTTTGCTTTGCTAAGATGGTATTCTCATATTTACTCATTCCCGGCAATTTACACTTCTAAACTAGAAACACAATAAAACTGTTGTTAGCAATAGGACGTAGCGACAGGATTTTCCTCCTGAGTCTATCACGAACATTACTAATTTTTGGTTGACATCATGATCAACACTTTTGTTTAAGGATTCTGATTATCTGATTCTATTTTATAACGAACCTAACTTTAACCTACTAACGCGTCCTTTGTATTCTAGGTGCACTACTATGCCCTTCTCGTAATTTCAAAGAGCAATAGTTAATAATAAATCTGTTGGTATCATACAAATAATTATACTGCCACTGCAAATCTAAGAATCACGAATCTATTTCTTATCGCACTTTACTAGTATAGTACTCCATACATCGTTTACGGTGCGAATTGCCACAGATTAGATAACAGAATATAGTAACACGACGAGATAAAAGGAGTTGTTTCGAAACCATAGTTTTATTGTGTTTGCAATCCTTGACAATATTCAAATGAGTCCATTGAAAAACGGTGTTTTCAACATATATGTACCTACTGAAATACCATGCGTAATTCATCAAAAATTAACATATTCAATTTTTTGCGAAGTATTTGAATTTTAAACTAAACTTTAGCACTTTTTGTAAACAACATACTAATATTTTTATTCAATATCTTACTTTACTTATGACTAAAACGCAGTATTAGCGTTCTTGTTAGCAATAAAATAGCTAAAAAGTAACTTTCGTGTTACTTTATAGCCACTTGATTCTTCTTAAGAAGCTAACTCTATTATTACACACGTAGGACGACGTCTCAATAAAACTAAATTTGCTATTTATCAATAGGTGTACACACATAATCCACTAGACCTAAGCTAAAGTCAGTGCACTCAAAGAAAATGGTGCATGCATAATAAAAAAGCATTAGTAGATTATGTTAACGGATCGTATAGTTCAATGCATAATCCATACTAATTGTGCATTAAACTGTACGATCGTATACATCACTCGATATTCGACAAATTAAAATAAACCGCGAAGGCGTGCATTATTCTATAAACGCTTATTAATTTATGTTAAGGCTAACCTGTGTAAACAGTTGGCAGTATTTGAGCTCACGCCTCTGCATCGAACAACAAACAAGGAAGTCTTATAGAAACACTGGGCACTTTTGTAAGTAACTTATGAACTAAGTTATTGCGGAGAAATTAAAAAACAAAAATATTGGCTGGCCTCTTCGTCTAGTGGTTAGCGAACCTGACTGCTAAACGGGAGGTCGTGGGTTCGATCTCCACCCAGAATGTTTGTGTGATGAGCATTAATATTTGTTCTGTGTCTGGGAGTTGTTATCTATATAAGTATGATTAAAAAAAAATTATTTATGTTAATCAGTTGTCTGGTCACCATAGTACAGGCTCTGCCTAGTTTGGAATCGGATGGTCGTGTGTGAGTTATTTATTTATTTATCTCAACTTCACACTTTGCATTAAATACGAGTCGACCATCTTAGTACTCAGGAGCGACTCATGTCTTACGTAGAGCACAAATTACTCAAACACTGGATAGTTATGCATTTTGTTATAAAATCAATCACAGATTTGAAACGCAAAACATCTATCTACCCGATTTCACATCTCCGCATCTCGTATCTCGTGCCGCTTCAATAAAATTGCGAATGAGCACGCAATTCGCATCCGGGTTCATTCTAAATCTACTTATAATATTCCACGAATGCCTAACATTCCATAAACTCGCCACGTACTGGTAATAAAAGACCAAGACTGAAACAACTATTTTTCCACAAAAACATTTTATAAATATAATGGGAAAAAATTAACGGAAACAAAAGACATGAGCATAGTAAGTCACATAGCTATCATATTACGAATACGAATGCCGTTTATATTTGAAGAAGTAAGAAGTGAAATCCTTGCAATTTATTGCAAAATTAAAATTGTTTCAACAAAAACCTTTTGTTTATTTATTTTTTTTAAACTAATTATTTTATAAACAATGACAAAAGAGAAATTCGTTGCTTAAGGAAAACAGTAATAAAAATAAACTTCAATGACTTTACCCTGTCCCGAGATTATAATCGATATTTAAATAATTATTTATTAGATGACTGGTTTAATACAGCCTTAATATAATAATAATTGATGATAATTGTTAACAATTATCTCATTCTTCGAAACTAAGAAATTATATATCACCACTTGAGACTTTTACTTACTCTACATATGTATAAGAACATTTTACTTTATAATACATACTTAAATACATAATATACATACATACAGTACAAAATAATAAATAGTGCCAACATAACTAAGTTGCCATCATGGGTTTAATCAGAAAGCATCTGGTCATAATGGGGCGTACTAAACTAATTTCCTGTGTATTCCCTAGACTAGACCTAGATTAATTACTATTGTGCAGGCAACTAAAGGTACACTATAAATCAAAGAGAAACTAGATCAGATCAAGAGATCAGATTTTGAATAATTGGCACGTTGTCTCACTTCCGATATCATTTAACCGTTTTAAAGGTAGTTTAAATAGATTTATTCAGAATACATTATATGAAACTGTACTACAGTTTTAATAGCATTAGATAAAGTTAATAATAATATACATAGTGTTTCGGAAAGAGGGTGTGGATGCCGGAGTTTACTAAATACGAGGCGATTATCTTAGTCCTCAGAAGTAGCAACGCATCTATTTGCGATTTCAGATAGGATTAAGGTACTGCCTGAAATTGCAAGTGGACGTCCATGGGTTGCTGTGACCACTTAACGCACGCTACTTTTAATCAATAAAAAAAAAGCTTGGCTAAGTGGCGTTCATAGTCCTAAGCTGTATTTATTATAATTACGATTGCATGCGTGATAGCTGCATAAGCTAACTATCAATGACAAAGTACAGAGTTAATAGTACTTTTATACCGAATGGGAGGGTCACAGGGAATATTCAATAAAGCATGGTCTAGACAAGCCGGCGTCACTGCAAAGGGATATAAATAACATAAAAGTCTATAAAGTGTTGTGTACACTAAGTATAGTGTGGACGGCATAGTGAAGTTGGCACAAATCCAGACTTTTCGCAATAAATTCGAAAATATGAGAGATAACTGCTGTCCATTGTTCCAATGATAATAACGTTATAAATGTTAATTACGAAATCATTTTAGTTAATCTATCCAAACCTGTTTAAAAGCTAAGAAAAAGACTAAATGATGAAGCATCATTAAAACTGCTATCTACTAAGGCATCGTCGATCTAAGTTTACTTGCAAAAGGAGGTGTCAATTGTAAAGCAATACACATCGCAAATCGTTTTGTTTTGTCTAGAGTCTACTGCGCAAAACACTATGACACTAGATTTTTCTGAAACTATGACAGTCCATTTTTAAAATTAAATTATACATGAGATTTAAATCACTTTATTATTCCCTTGATTTCGATGTTTCCAGGACCTATTTTGGGGCTTTGAATAAATCAACTGAATGATAAGTTATGTAAAGGGGAACTTACTGAGCTTTGAAAATACTGAAATAGGACTGTTTTGACTTTAAATCAGGTATTGTGACTCATATTATTTTTGTCCGCAAAATTTTGTATGGATTTATTTATAGAAACGACATATCGAACACGAGTCTATAACTTGCAATTTACTACTAATAAAAACAAGTTTTTAAGGACACGGCACGGCGCCGTTAGCAAAAACTGCTGGTTTGAGCACACGTCAACATAAATTATGGCAATTACATATGACGTAATATGTGTGACTAAATGTGATTTATCGATTACCCACATAACATTCCTTAATAAAATATCTACAAATAGAGATATACTCGTATTATGTACATACACATTTTTCCCTAAAGAGATGTTTGCGTAAAATACAAAAAAATTCAACACATATTTAAATTATTAAGGCTAATGGCAAATTGTGTAAGTAAATACACAAAAACTCTTTACTTTTTAAGTATAATATCGAACGATCTTTTAATTAGTCTTTTTACACGGGTAAAAAGTGCAACCAGGTACAAGGTACCTCCCGGAAATCGTACTTGTGACAATAAATACAAAAAACATCCCAGTTTCATCATAAAAATCGAATGTAAAATGAGCCACTGATTCACGATTGATCACTGAGACATATTTGGTTCGGTTCGATACGCTTGAAAAGAACTGCTGTCACTACACTGTATGAAATCGATGCCGGAGTCCAAGGTGGTGCTGTGATTAATTTATTGTGGCGACAACATCAATAGGGGCTATAAATATTTTGATCGGGCATTGTTGTACACGGGAATGTAACATGGATCCGATGGGTATAGAGCCTAAGATAATTGCCTCTACGGGTATAATGAGGGGCGATTGATGTGACAAACGACGCGTCAATTCATCACACAAGGCAGTCACGTAAAGCGCTCGCAGGTTACACCTGTTCTGCAGTTTCGCCACGGCTGACCGACAACAATGCCAAGACGCGTAATTGAGCAATTCCAACGCGAACAGCGCATCTCCGATAAGGATAAGAGACAGGAAGTTGTCAGTTCAAACGAAAATATTAAATGTGAAGAAGAGACTTAGGGGACACGTTTCGCTTTAGTACCAACAGCGTCAAGAAATGGCCTTGTACGTGTTGTAGAATAATCTTTCCTAATTACACCATCATGTGCTACTCTGTTACTGTAGTCATTACAGAATTTGTATTAGGCAAAATTTTAAGGCTTACCCTTGCTTCAAACTTGGCCTTCGATGAGCCATTAAGTGATTTTATCGCGACTTTAATGTTACAACTGCCAATGAATACACACTAATCGGCAGCTTGTAAACAAGTATAGAAAACATGACGTCAAGTTATGAAACATACGATATAAAAGAAACTTTATTTATCATGAACCTTTATTTTTAGCGACACAGATAAGTACCTAACTCCTTTGGATGTATATTCGCCTGGCAAAGGGGAGGTTAGATTATTACGCCTGTCCGGGTCAACCCTAAAATATGAGGGGAGCCGTAAGGCGAATTTCTGTATCCATAGATTTGCTCCAGTCATCTTGGATCTGGTTATAAATACATGTACGTATGTAGGTATAGATAACTCGTGATTACCACTTGATATTGAAAAGACCCGTTGCTAAATCTAAATATTAAATGTGAAATTAAAATATAATTCATTTAATCATCACAAAGCTTCCAACATTCTGCATTAACTGTTGTGTGCCAAAGGGGATGCAGATAAATTGCCATAGTGCGAACATTACTTCATATGAATAGACGAACGAGACAGAAATAGGTCGAGTCGTTTATAATATAAAATTACATCAATACTGTACTATGATATTTAATGTTAAATGCCAAACAATAGTTTCCTTCGAAACACAAATTATGGAACTGAATAATAGCTAAACTATTACACTGATATAACGCGGTTTCATTATGAAAGTTTTGTTCATGATTGATACTAACATTACTTTCGACATTAAAGTACCTGACATTTCAGTATCAACTCTATGATGATGATACAGACATGAGTATCAACATTTAAGTACCTGACATTTCAGTATCGACCCTATCTATGACGATCATTTGCGAACGCATCGAGTGCACGTTGTGCATATCGCCTAGCAGTATTGTTCCTTTTTCTGGTTGATGTCCCGCAAGGTTAGGATGCAGTTACTGTTACGGTTATGTGGCATGTCATGACAGTAAGCCGAACAAGGTTAAGTGTGTTGGGCACCGATAATAGCGCTGTGGCCTGCACACTGCACCCGCTAAGCATTATAAACGCACCAGATCGAGGGTCACGGCAAACTACTTGCAATAATGGCGCTTGAATAACTGATAGCGACCCTACCTAAAATAAGGATTGGTATGACTAATAGCTACTTTTCTCATCCAGTGTCGCTAAACGACAGTTAATAAAAACCTTAGAGGTATGCCAATAGAAACTACTAATGATCGTAAGCAGAATTACTGCGAACTTTAATAATAGTAATGTAATGTAAGTAACGTACTTTGTATATGATAAAAACGTAAATGTAACCAGTTTACAAGAAAGCGTGCGGAGATTACTTCATAAGAGTAATTATTATAAAAGAAAACGTTAATATAGCAGAGAGAGTGGATACTACATGTACTTAAGATCTAGATATAGATAGGTTCAAAGTTACGGGGTGGTCCCCCTGGGGTGGCGC
>DWNH01000411.1:0-15486 GCA_018249895.1 Tiana niger
ATCCTACATTATCCGTGGTGAACATAGGCTATATAATATTCTCAAAAACTTAAGGTATCCGTATGAAAACTTCTAATACCCCGTGCGAAGAATATAATGGTTGATGAACACAAGTAATTTTTGCTGGATTTGAACGGATCACTCAGAATCCTTGGCTCGAATCGTCGCTAGTCGCTAGTCGACATTACGATTGCAATATTGCACCTAATAGCCCCGCCGTTTATTATAAGGGCTTGTACACACAGTGTATATGATTTCTTAAACATAAAAGTCTTCCGAGAAAGAAATTCGTAAATATCTGTGTGTCACATACATGTAAGTATCTATTTAATGACAAATGATCAGGTCTGTATTTGTGCGATATGTTAGCGCTGGCTGAAAAATTTGCATTAGAAAATATGCAAAAGAGAATACAGGTTATTTGGTAAAAAATGGTTACTTAAGCCCGAAATTAATATTCTATCCACAGTTTGAGATTGACATCGATCTGAGGTTATACTTAATCTGTAGATCTATCTATTATCTGCGTTTATAAAGTAGGTTCGCCGCCCGGGCAAGTACCACTACTAGGTATCCTAAAGTTATAAGAACTACGTTTCCCAGGTATCCTAAATGTTTCTGAAGATTGTAAACTCAATCTACATATCGGTTATTGACACATATTTACCACAAAATGGATTGAATAATCAATCTTAGATAGCAAAAATTGAATCGAGATCGATTATTAATTTTGGCCGTTAACAAATGCTTTATCATATTTAATCACAACAGTTCTGCAATCATACCAGACGTTGTAATTAGATGCGTTACTTACTCTTGAGGATTTAGACAGTCGCCTCATATGGAGTGTCCCATGGTATCAATAGCCTTCGTCGGAAACTCAGTACTTCACGCTTCACTGTAAAAATAAATACGGCAATAGTATCCCTGTAGTTACTTAATAGATACGGTTAAAAAAGAAGGCTCTCGAACATAATATAGAAAATTCTGTACCACTAATGCCGATCTCACAATCAATTTTGCAGAGCGCTAAGTGCTTTACCTCGATAGTTTCGTAAAATGTATCTACAATAAGATAACGTTAAGCGATCTAGAATATTAACTTAGCCTGGCCACTAAATAATGATCTAGAGTAGCACTCAAAAAAACCAGTGCACCAGATAATGTGCTGTTGTGATAAATAAACGCACAAAATATCACTAACATTGTCGCGAGATTTTATGTCCCAATATAAACAGGCCCTAGGCACTTCCATATTTAGTGGTTTGGCCCTAATTGCCTAAGTTTTTTCCTCGGAAAATCGACTGGCTTCTAAGTGCATGATTTCAACTTATGCTGGGAATTATATATGTTAGCGGTCGTAGATTTATTTGGATATGTTAAAAGGAAACCAATTTTAGTAGGTTAATAGCTCGACGCTGGCTAACGACGTGTATTCGAAAGAGATTTATTATGATTTGAGTTTTCATTTTTATTTGGGCTTGCGACATAATTTTAGTATGTAAACGTTATAGAAAAAATAAATTTACTGTTAGCAATAACTAAAATCGTAACAGTTGGCTGTTCAGTGGTAATAATTTTAAAGTATTCGAAAGGTAGTGTGTAGAACGTTTATGATATTTTGTTTAACGTTTATATAGTTTATAAATTGTTTTTGGTAAAAACAATTATTGATCCTTTGTTTTAATTCGGTCGTGGTCCGTACAAACAAATTGATCCCTGTAAGATTATACGAGGCGACCGTTTTGTTGTTCCTAAGGATCATTTTAGTCTTTAGGACAACGCTTCTGCATACAACCTCAAAGAAACTTCATTATTAAAGCTTGATGGAGATGTTAATGTATTGCAGTGACGTAACATAATTACATTCTTATTTCTGTAACAAATTAATCATTCTAAGGGCCGATTTTTCAATACTCAGATAAAGTCTTAGACAACATTTATTCGACAGATAGTAAAAAAATGGATTTCTTAATAGTCAGTTAGGCTCTATTCGAAGAATAAGTCGGTGGTAAATGGAACATGAAATGAAATGAAATTAAACGTTTAGTTTGATGGAAATGGAAAATAGAAAGAAATTATAAAACCAATAAACAGTCGAATAACTTTATTATTTGACGTCTTATCTGACGATTGAAAAATCGGCCCTAAGTAAATTACCTATCCTAAAACCGAGACCGTAACTTATTTCATCACTTACTCTTACGTGCTACGGTAGTCACTTCGCTAACGAGGAGGCTGGACTCGTGTTACTAAAAAGGTAATACCTCGATGATAGTTGGTTACCAATTGACATTACTTGGAATCGAAGCAAATTGACAAGGATTTAGATAAGTTTTTTATGTTGGCGTTAATATAGAATATCTTCTATACATAATATAAAATGAAGTAGTTTTCTGCGTATTTAATACGTGTACCGTTTGTGTTATGCCTTATGTTATGTAACTTTAGTTAAATTTTGATAAAATTTACGAGTGAAGTTTCTTACCTTGTAAGCATAATTAATAACGCTTAATAACGCTTCACATTCATAGCCCTACACTAAGATTCTACGATCTTGTGTCGTGGGTACCATGGACATACACAGACAATTACACAAACACCCAGACCGAGAACAGAAATCTAAATTCATCATTTAAACCTCTGCCCCGCCGGGAATCGAACCCAGGACGTTTCGAATGGTGGACCGGCATGGTAACCACTACACCACACGGGTCGTCTGATTTTTTAAAATGAAAGATACTGTAACATTTTGATAGACTAGACTGAATAAATTTTTATGTCTCAGAACAGATAAGCATTATTATTGCAATCTTTAGATTACTATATTTTGGATTTCGATTAAACATTACCTTATTTTTGTAAAAAAAAGCGGTCAAACACGATCTGAAATTAATATCTTATTTGTAAACAAAAGTGAGAGTTAGACTTGTTTGTGGTTCTGTCATCTGAGGTAAAAAAATACACATCCGCAATGGAAACCAAACAAAAATATATAATGAGAAACTTGCTAGTTTCAAAGAAACTGTGTCTAAAATGACCGGAATGTATGTTATTACCGAAACCGCATCGGTCAGGCATTGCACCAATAATACGCTCAATTAATTAGCGTACCGAGTGACGTGTTCGACGTACTTACCTAATTAATGTCCCGGAACCGAGCCAACAATACTGCTGTTATTATAATACCACTGACTACCACTGATTGAGT
This sequence comes from Tiana niger, assembly GCA_018249895.1. Taxonomy (NCBI): domain Eukaryota; kingdom Metazoa; phylum Arthropoda; class Insecta; order Lepidoptera; family Hesperiidae; genus Tiana; species Tiana niger. Next base: position 3,212 of record DWNH01000411.1, read on the forward strand.
AAACCTCACACAGCGTTAGCTACCTAATTTACGTTGCCTACAATTGATACAAATTCGATTACTAATTATTGTATCTACAAAAAAGACCGATACTACCTCTTTGACAACCTCTTTGAGTAAGAATATACCTGGTTCCTCTTATTTTTGCAAACTACTAACTTAGTCTGGCCATAAATACTGTTACAATTAAAAATAAACAAAATATTACTTTTAAATTTAGAATCTATCATTTTTATACGTTTGTTCATTGTGTTTTCTTATTTTCGCGCCAATATATATGTATATTCATTGTCAACATAATTTCTATAATTTCACGTAACTGAATGTCGAAACTAGATCTCAATAAACGTTCCACGGTGTGAAATTAATATGATCACTAGCACAATATGTCGTCAATACCTCACCTTCGACCTACGAAATTCAAGGGGCGAGAGGGGAACAATTTAGCAGCAATTTTAATAATAAGTCCCCGGTATTTCTATTATAGCGGGAGGCGATCAGGTGGGCCGCCGCGAGGGGTTTAATAACTCACGATTAGCCTATTGGATTCGCTATGAATGTTTGCTATTTTTTCTATATTGCCCCTACGCACGTTTAATTGAAACGGAAATTAAAAATAGTTTGTTTGTTCCTGTCAAAAGTCTGTATTAAAATTTGTTTGATTAAAGTATAGAACATGGGGGTTTGTGTTCTATACTGTGAGATGTTTTTTTAACTTGCTGATTAAATGACTTTGTTGCGTAATTTAATCCGATGTACCCATTGTTGGTTACCCAGCCTTAGACATTTATTTTCCATCTACAGTAATACTAAAGTTCCGTCAGAGGTTGTACACAGGTAGGTTGCTACTACTGAGGACTGGTGATGGCCACATCAAATTTATAGGCTGCCAACACCTCAACCATTTTAGTCCTGTCACGCAATACATACAATATATAATACAATACAATCATAGTGTCGCTTTATGGTAGAAATAGTTGTGTTTGTTGTACTTTTTGGATTGCACTAGTTTGACTAGTGCAATTCAATCTGTTAAAACTAGTAGAATTATGATATTCATTATCCGAAGATACTCAAATTTGAATGGAAAGGATACATGGATCCAATTTATTGTTAAGTTGTGAAAAAACTTAGTCGCCGTAATAGTTGGATGTTAGAATTTTTAATTAAAACTGATAATGCATTATTTGCAGTGTGCAGACTCCCTTCATGGTTGGGGTGATTTTTAATTATTAAAATTTCTACGCCGACGGCGGCTACTGATATTACATTGTTACGAGTTCTTGTCGGTGTATTTGTATAGGTATAGCAACGAACAAAATAAATAATTTAATTAAAACTATATCTATAAACACCTTTTTTTCAATTCGATCATTTCAATCTAATGAAATTTTAAAAACTGCATAAACGTTTTTAGTTTCTACGTATTCTGTTTATTTTAAAATAAATTAACGTATCATGTCATTTACATTATTTGTACATTGTTGTATGCCGAATAATCCATTTTTATATAAGTTTGTTTTAAGTTTTATTTCAAATTTCCTCTACGATTCTACTGCAAACGGTTCCATAAATTAATTCTCATATCACATTCATTGAATAATCGGGTTGCCGTTCAGAATAATCCTCCGTAGCAGTACGCAGGAGGCGAATTGAAAATAATAACGGAATGTTTTAATTTCCCTGCGAGTGACGGGTCACGTGTCCCCCTGCCTCCCCTCGTAACTGTCATCGTCACTGCCGCGGACAATTAGCCGGGCTGCTCATGAGATTAAACAAGTAGAGAATGTTTGGCCGATTTTTATACAACCGGTTTGCATTGCCTGCAGCGCGTGTACGCTTGTCAAGTGAGACATAATGGCTGCTTTCGTGAATGGTACTATGATAGATAGGGCGAGTTTGAGTGCGTTGTAGTTACTCTGTTCTCATGGGCTTTTCGCTGCTTTTGAAGTATATTTCGGAAAATGTCATATTGGCTTACAGGTTAGTTTTATGATATACGTATTATTTAACACAAGGAGAAGAGTACCAGGCATTGTTTATCAGTCTCGAATTACATTGTTCATTGAAAGAGCGGTTACGAAAATCATGTCAAGGTGTGATCTAATTGTCGTCAGTTAGTTTGAACTTGATAAACAGGTCTTTATGAAAAATAAGGATTTGAATTTATTACTAAATAAATAGTTTATTAGGCAAAAATTAATGCGATCAATAGACGCTTAACTTTTCTCATGGAAGAACTCGTTCGCAAGCGAACTGCACGAGCGGAAAATTAATAGCTATTGTTACAAGTGCTATAAATTTTTGAGAGCTTAGCTTGTCATGACGTACAGATTCAAGGGCCAGTTAGCCGTAGAACGAATGTTTTTTGTTACATATTGTTTGTTTGCCGTACAAACTTTTTCAAACAAATATTGGGGAGGCATCATCGTCCCAACTTTTTTTTCATGGCGAAGCAATAATAGGTATTATAAGCATGTTTTGATAGGAAAGTTAAGACAGTCTTTGAATATAAAAAGACCGTTTAAGTCCTAAAATTACTACATCTCTGTACATATATACATAGATAGACCTTCAGTATTTTTGTAGATTGCCGTGTTGTGATCTTTTGTCACTTTATTAAAAAAAACCTCAATACAGTCTCTGTAAAACAATCTTTTATAGAAATAGCGAAAATATTTTGAACTACAATAATTAAAAAAAATAGCTCATTACCTAGTGAACATTTTTAATTATGCCTTCTTAGAAAATAGGTACTGTAAATTTTAAACAAATTATGTTACTCTACAATTATCTTTTATGCAACGTTTCACTAATGAACTAAAACCTGAATGTGGTACGAACTCGAGAACGTTTCATAATGTTAATTAGCATAGGAATAATGTTACAAGTAAAATCACGGGGCGTCCAAGGCTCTAGGGTCAAATGTCTCTTACATACAATAGATGCATTGCGATCCAATTAAAATTAATTAGCTTCAGAACACACTCCACAGACCAAGGCAACAAATCAACGAAGATACAACTTCGGATAGCGTTGCCCGTGGATAAGGACATCACGAATATACGCCATTCGGAAATATATTCTCAAATCAGCTAAATAGTGTCGCTATTTCTTTGTTGCCAGGATAAAAAATAGATTTTCAATATTAAACCCCAAATAAAATTTCATTTTCTTAATCGCATTTTTCTTAAATTTCTAATTATATCTCTGCAACTCGCAACTATATTCTTTGTTGGTTATGCTCTAAATATTAATATCTGTTAGTAAATAGCTGCCTCACTTATTTTTTTTAGCAAATATTGTTATTAAAACATGTCTACAATCATAGTTGTTATATCAATGAAAAAAAGATCATAATGAATTGAATTCAGCAATAGAAGAGCAGTAAAGGAAATTGTATTATCATGTTCAACAAGTAGTTTCATGTCAGTGTTTCTGTAAATTGGAGTTGTTATAAAATAACGGTTATTTTCGTTGTCAATTTATCATTGTGGCGGGCGGGAGGAGACGCTGTTAATCATAACTGGAGCGATTGCCAAAATAACTTATATTCCTAGTGTACGTTGATTTATGATGTTAGGATGTTAATTACAATGAACGACTAGTGTCGTCCGGGTCACACGTAATTGACAATCTTTATAATGAGACTTCTGCGCCAGCGCAGGCCTCTTTGGCTTATTAATTAGAACTGAAAAGTACAGTTGGTTAATTGGACACAAATGCTTAAAGTTCCGCGAAGTTTATTATGAAAGACTACAAACGAAATTTGTTGCGCATTTAAATATGAATCTCTCTTTCTCTCTCATCTCTATCTATCTCTATCTCAATTCTAGATCTAGATCTAGATATTATTGAAATTATAAAAAGTTACGTAAGGAGTTACATTAAATCGGAGCTCTAAAATGTTGCTTACAAAGGTCATAATAACTCACATTACGCGTAATAAACTCTTCAGGTGTTATTACGTATAAAAATCCGAGCAATTCAATTAGCAGGAAAGCTGGGCTGAGGGCGCGGAGGGCAGGGCCTAATAAACATAATATAAATAATCTGTGGCGATAAATCTGCAACGCTTTATGGCAGGAGTGGGTTGTCACTCCGTCTAATTAGCGCTAGTGCTGCTGAGACCGTTACGCGTTCAGCGAAAAAGCGCTAAACCGAATTTTTCCCAATCCAGCGCTTAATTTAACTCGGCCTGACCACTTTTGTTTTTTGTTTTCATCACCAAATCAAAAAGTACATCTTTACAGTCTTTCATTAATTTTTTTAAAATAATAATATTCACCATCGCACAAATAAATAATATCAAATAATTTTATAACCATTTATATTCGTAAGCCGATTAAATAAAATTTGGAAATGTTCACTTTTTTATTTTGACGTACTTCCCTTTATTTTTAAGAATATATTGATAATATATGTATATTTTTTAATTTTTTTGTAATAATGTTTAAATATAAGATACATATATCTTTTACATTTTAGTATAAATACTTTTACTTAGTACTATATAGTATAACAATATGTATATAATAAATACCCATTTAATATATACATATATTTAAGATTTATTCGACATGCACACTGCCCATTTGTAATTTCTGTATTTTCGTCATTTTAAATTATGTTTCACAAAAAAAGAAATGAAAATAATTAATATGAGATCGGTAAGCGTAAAAGCTGCTGCGTGGTCATCGTCTCGTCAAAGCACTCTTCATCAGGCTTAGTTAATTATGAGGACATATCAGCTTTATTATAATTACTCATTTTAATGTCGCTGCGCCTAGCGCATGTCGTGCGGTTATACTGTTACGACAATTAGCCGACACACACTGTGGGAAAAAGTCTACCTATGCCCTCTAATTTCTTATAATTGCAGTGAATGTGTTTCGTATAAGATTGGAGTAATTTAATTTGAGGTATCAGTCGTGCAACAGATTGCACATTAGTTTGTGGCCTAAATACATAATCCACTATAAGTTGACATTACCAATAACGTATAATATCGGAGTTACTTGGAAAATAAAGCCAACTTGGCTTTTAAAAAACCTGGTGTCCTGAACAGAAGGTGTACATCACTATGGACAGCTATTGTTGCTATGCAAAACACAGGTAAAATCTACAAGGCTACACTGCTCCCAATTCTGCCCGAGCACCTTAGTACTACTTCAATCTATTTTACAAAACACAGGTAAAAGCCACAAGGCTACATTTCTTCCATTCCTGCCCGAGCACCTCAGTACTACACAGTTCAATCCATTTTATGCTGCCCAAAATCGCGCAATTCGTATCACAACGACCCCAAAATTGTCTGTTAGATTAGAACTCCTCAACCTACGACGAGACATTGACTCGCTCCTTACGATGGTGAATTCCGAGGAACGATCCAAACTAATCCTAACCCCTCTTTTCCCTCTTTCATGCACTATAACTCACCCGCCGAAGACCAAAGTTCCATTCACACTATTTGGACTGGTGGCGGTCCTCCACGGTCCAATTTAGACATTCACTCCTGTCAGTTAAGTCTTAATTATGGATCGAAATTCTAGCAGCATTTCCGACGATCTATGCCAATGGCTTTTTAAAATAAAAGAACTTGAAAGAGCTCTCCGTCAAAGCCGGCAATGTATTGGCGAATCTTTTAGTGTTCCTCATGTCCATAGGCAACGGTCACCACTTACTATTAAGTGGCCCATCCGGCACTTAGATTTTCATATAGTGTAGCGCAAATTGGTGGGTTCTTCGATTTGCGTTGTAGTAGGTGCGTTCTATCAAATATGCTTTAAGCATTCCGTAGCCGTGGAGATTCGTGTCCAGCAGTGGGACATACATATATTATAAATGGTTGCAGCAAAGTCGCGTGATAATTACGTATCATGTCAAGGCTACCCTAATTAATCGTTAACTAACTCGCTAAGCTAGCGTCCTGCAATTTTTATTATGTCTTTCCGTCATTACATTGTTTAAAAAACATTTAATGTCTTGTTTTTGTGATATTAAAATTAAACACCTAATTACATTGATTGCACTAATTAGCTGCATTGTAATGCTAGCATACTGGCTGTTGGTCGCAGGTGTTACAAGCGGCAATGGTCGGAATCCTCTCGCAACTGGTATCACATGCATGCACCATTACCTCCATAATTTAATTAGTTTCGAGTGATCATTTCATTAATAGAGGCGATATTTGGTAAGCGCTCTCGATCGCCCGCGGCTTTGTCAATTTTAATTAATACTCGATAGGTGGACCGAAATGTTGGAATTCTTCGTTAATTAGTCCGGCTCGAGATTTCTAATAATTTAATTAACGGAGAGAGTTAATAAGCCTGCGACCGCCCTGCCGGTATTCCTGTAACGCGTTGGCATTCGCGCCATGCTGTTGCTATCTACTCATTTTACGAGTGTTTATATAGATATTGACCGTATTATATCGCGTGTTTGAATTATAGCTATCTACATCCATCTCGGGTTTCCATGCAGTGTAGCTTCCTTGTGGGGCAACCTGGGCACCGCACGCACTATATGAGGTGGCGAATAGCCCGATGGGAAAACTTTTCTCCGCGTGTTGCTTTAGCTAGCGAAGGATGCAATGGGGAAGTTGCGTTCGATCGTAGAAGGGGGAAACGATCTTTAGAAAGGTGGCGATTCCGAGAACATCAGTAACTTGTTGTGGTGCAAGCTACGACAACTAAGGCAAGTGAAAACTATTAGCTAACTAACTATTATTTACTATTACCCTTTCTTCCATTTTTTTAACTCCGATATCAATATTATTATGAATTAAATGAAAATGTTTAAATACGTTACTATATCTTTATTTAACTAGATATTTACATTTACAAATAAAAATATAATAAAAAACTATCCTAAAAATGTACATATTTATATTTAAAAAAAATACGTAGGTATTTTGAACTGTTCCTTGTACATTTTCTTTTTCATTTTAATTTACTTTTACATTCCATATTGTTAACAATGCAAATAAGACTAAAGAGTGGACATTACGTGCCGTGTTCTTCATGGATAGCCTTCTTAAAATTACCTTCTATTACGTATGCGTATCGACCGACATGTACTATAAATATCACTCTTTCTTCGTACTTTACAAATGACATACAATCGTCGGTAGCCCTTTTCAGAATGTCAGGTAAATTGCACCCGTTTGTTGCATAACGTTTGCAAACGTGGCATTAAATTGACGTTCAAGCGGTTCTTGTTACAAATTGATGCGTGTTTCCTTTAAACATGCAACTGCTTATATGAAAACCGGCGTGTTTGTGAATGTTTGGAAAGAGACGCTTCGATAATACACTTTGAAATTTTGATAGAGTTGAAAGTGGTAGGTATTATATTATTAACTGCTGTATAGTTTTAATGGAGTTATAAGGATGTAAATATTTGGAACAATTCCCATTAGTTCTAAGTAGATAGGTAGATGGGTAGCGGAGCCGAAAAGATCACAAACGTACAAAGTCATTACACACGAGAACATAATGGGAAGGATCACACGGAACAATAAAGCAAGAAGGAAGATAGCACTCGGTCGGTAGTAACCCTTTATCTAGACAGCGCCGGCGGCGACGTCAAAGTCGTGTTCAAAGGAAGCTTTAAGCAAACATTGGATAATAAAATGTGCTAATATTTAAGTTTCCTGTCCCAAAGGATACTACTGCAAGCAATTAAGCTTCTAATCTAATAACATGTGTGGCGGACGTTGGAGAAGAAACTTATAAGGATGTTTGTGTATTTATTTATTAATGAACTGGATGTTTAATGTCAACGATTCGTTAGTGGTTATATTAAAATACCATTTTATTATAATATTTGTTTCTATATTAGAAATTTTATGATGAATATTTACCCCTAGTTAAATATTATCAGATTCACTTATTATAATATCTTTTTATAGGTACCACCTATATATAATTTTTGTCCAACATGAAGTTCAGTGAAAAGTTAAATTTTCGCTTAATTTAAGGGGTTTTTATTAGATAATGTTTTCATGCTCGAAGGGTGAAAATGGAACACTATTATTAAGACTCCGATGTCTGTTCGTGTGTCCGTCGTTTCGGAATGTCTGTCACAGATCTTTTAAGAGAGCATTAGCTAGACACTTTCATAATATGCAATTTAAAAAAGTTAAAACTAAGGGTGTTTTTGTTTAATGTAAAAATAATAATTCTTCTGAAGTTTTCTAACCATCAATCCTTTTATGTATTAGTACAGTATTTTTGTGCGACTTGTCGAAGAAACATCGCAACTTCTCTGCCAACTTATAAATAAATATACATCTACGATAAATACACAGCACAAATTTTAGTGAATACATATATGTACTCGTAATAGCAAATGATACGTTTACGTTTTGAGTAAGGAGTTTTGAGGAAGGATCCGTCACGCTTTAAAAATTACCACGATTTCTTTTTGTTTTTCTTACCTACCAAGAATTAGTTCGAGGCCAAGATAATTGTCAAATCGTAAGTTTTCTATTGTCGAATCACCGACACTGTTCCGGTCTTCGCGGTGATGTCTATGAATTCGTGATTCTACGACTCGAGAGGTCGGAGATCTGAATTGAAAACGTGCGGCACGCTCCTCAGTGTGCGATTACATGCAATTAACACTTCTCGCGCGATTCGCGATGGTTGTCGCTTATTGAGTCGCTCTTGACTGCCAAGTCATTAGCGACATTACGGGTTATACAATTTTATTACTGACGTTTGTCTTTTATTTTATGAATTATTTTAACTAAATATCATCAGCAATTATTAGATTTAGGCAAAGATACACTTTTAATCTTAATCTGTTAACTTTAAAACCTACTATGAATAGTGTCGTTGTTCCACTTCCTAATCCTGCGGCCGACGCGGTGGGAAAATGGCGGAAATTGAAAATAAACATTTCATCTGCGCCCTGGCACGCACTGCCCAAATTGACAATACAACCAATTTGCCGCCGCGTACCGACCACCTTTGTATGGGAATTGAAAAATAATATTACTTTTTTCTACCCACCATGCGCACGTGTGCAATCTCGAAAATAAACTATGATTCCTAAATTTTTATTAGTTTACGGAAAACGATCTCAATGCGGAGTATTTTGTAATCATTGAATTGTAAGCGTAGATTGAATGCAACAGTACAGGCGACTCATTAACCGCAGCTCGGGTGTTATCAGTGACAGGAAACCGTCCGATAGAGCGTCGCCGTCGTATACATTCATCCATTCATTCAGTTTTTACAAAGAGGCCGTTTTGTAAACACGTGTTTGGGAGTTCGGTCAATGTATTGCGCGTTCGAAAATACGCACTCTATGGACATTTTAATTATATCAGTATATTAAGAATTGGTCATGTGTAGTGTTTCGTAAATTTAAATTTGTATATTACTTACGCGGTGAGTTTTTGGTTTTATTTTACTTTATTAAGGATTTACCTAAAACTTGTAACGAAATAAAATATTTATGTTCGTATTTTATATTATTTTTATATTAAAGATGCTGGGAAAAGACTACATTAATAATTAACTATTTGAACCAAGAAATATGTTTATTATCATGAAGTATGTAACTAATTACTTATACCTTGTTCTACTAATATAAAAATTAATCTAAAGTGTCTGTTTCCTCCAAAGTTTGCAATGTATTGTTGACTTAGCTGGAGCTCGTTAGCGTTTTAATGATTTACCTCATATCTTGAATGACTAAATTTGTGAGTAATTAGGTACGTGTGTTATTGACGGAGGTTTTAGTTTCAAAATAACGTTTTGCGGTATATGCAAAAAATCTACTTTGGATATGCAGGCTATAAAAGTATCGAAGTTTAAGTTAAAGTATTAAAGGTGAGCAATTGAAAAATTAATAGATAAAATTGGAGAGTTTTTACCATTTATATATTTTTATATGATCCTCATTGGTCATGTGTATAAACCATTCTGACACACAAATGATTTATCGCTTTATGTGTATTTTGTGTATAAACAATTTTTTGTATTTTTATTGAGGAAAAGACCAAATTTGACCTTTAGTTTGTATTATATTGTTTATATCGTTTCTTGCTTTTATTGTCGTTATCACCTAACGAACGTCGATCAAATAAGTTTTGCTACATTGATAAACAAATCATTGATTTAACAGACTACAGGTAACATTGTTTAGAACTCATTACATTAGGGGCCATCCATAAATTACGTCACAGAAATTTTAAAATTTTTAACCCTCTCCTCCGCCCTTGTCACATTTGTGAAACCCCCTGGTGTGACGTCATATATTTTTCAATTTTATTTATAGAAATAATTAAATTTGAAATTCGCAACAAAACAGTAATTTTAAAATTTTTATTATAAACAATCTTTAATATGTTGTTTTTATATTATAATTTTTTTATATAAAATGTTTATAAAATAAATGTTATAAAATGTTTATAAAATATAAAATTTATTTTATATAAAATGTTTTACATATTTGGCAAAATAAACTACTAATTAAAGGAACGATAAATGATTAGTTATGTTAATAAAACGATTTTGATAGTAACATATCACAAGGTTTTTGACCCCCCATCATATTTATCATACAATGTCACATTTCGTTGACCCTTCCCCCCTTAATGTGTGACGTAATTTATGGATGGCCCCTTAGGTTTATTAGCGTATGACTTATTTTAATGAGTGGAATGAATTGTATTATGTATTTGTTTTGCCTTAAAATATCTTAACAAATGTTTTTTTTCTTAAACGTCACATTAGTGAGCGCAAATTCTTTTTTACGACTAAAAGATAGAGAGAAGTCCGAATGGTACGAGACACGCATGCTCTGGCGCTCTATTTTGAAATCATGAAGGGTATCAGTATTGCCTGGTATATTCTCCCTAGTCGGACTTCCCCTATTGCTGTTACCTGATAAATGAATTGAAATTAATATTTGGATTGGCCCATTGAAAAATGGATAGGTAGCTCATTGACAACAACGTGAAATAGGTTAGTTGCAGAACGATTAAAATTTTACAAAGTTATCTACGTTGCTACTTAGGTATATGATATTTCTCAGAAGAACCGGAAGATACAATTTTGTACTTTTAAGTAAAAGCTTATTTTGAAATGTTTACATAAAACATACATTATTACATAAATAAATAATAAAGAATAAAAAATTTAAAGCGTTCTTTATTACTGTCGACGTACAATCAATTATATAGTATTAGTTAAAAAAATGTCGACTTTACTATATAAATTTGGTTCAACAAAATTCGTTTAAATGAATTTGTGTGTGCATCCGTTTCGTCATGTTCTGTACTTCACAGCAGAATATCGTTTTACACTTCAAATATCGTGTGTAGTGTTATTGAATGCGTTTGAACATGATATCCTTGTATAAATACGATCTATAAGTACACTATTGATGCATAAACTTAATTAACTTAATTATTTCTATGTAGTTACTAAAGAGGCCGGGTAAATTATAATTAAATGAAATAGACGTCACTCAATGGGCCGCAAATTAATGAATGTATAATTGAATGACTCCCCACAAATAAAAGCAATTTTCTTATAGCCCTGCCCACGGCAAACGTAATCTAATTAATGGGTCGCATAACTTAGATTAAACTATTTCTGACATACCTACAATGCAATAGACTGAGATCACATCAATACTTCGACTTCTTGGTTTAAATTTCATTATATTTTCATTTATTTATACAAGAGTATGGTCTTATATTTACTATTTCGACAGTTATAAGCCTAATGAAGCCACATTTAAGATAGGCGGACATAGATATTTGCGTTAACAAGCATGCTTAAACGTTTTTCGGAGAACACATGATGTAACCTTTATTTGGCCTTGTCAAAGTCGGTAAGTCGGCGTCAGGTCATATAGTGGCTTACCATTGTTTATCGTAACTAGTTTTTTTCCGATGAGTATGGGTTTTTATTTTTATTTATTTATTTAATTATTTATTACACAAACAACATTAATATGAAACCTTAAATTAATAAATTTGGTACACAGGTACTGCTTATTCCTAAAAGAAATCTCTTACAGCAGACCTGGGATTATAGAGAAGATATGATATGAACTTACAAATGAAGTGTGCGTACACTTAAATATATAACCAAATAATAATACTACAATACACATAAATATACTACATACATATCGACTGCAGCAATTAACAAAGTCGCATATAAAATTGTTACATTATTGTTATTATGGTTGCATATAGTTTAAACTGTGACAAAATGTGCATAACACCATGTATCGAAGCCACTTCTTCC
>DWNH01000412.1:0-15483 GCA_018249895.1 Tiana niger
TAAACATACATAAATACTTTTTTTTTGTAAATACATACTTATATAGATAAGAATACACCCAGACACAGAACAAATATACGTGGTCATCACACAAACATTTGTTCTGGGTGGGGATCGAACCCACGACCTCCCGTTCGCTAACCACTAGACCACGAGGCCAGTTAAAAAATCAAACATAGTTTATTACCTCGTCCCTTCTAAGGTGGTATACGGCGCTCTCTTCTTTACATTCGGCGTAGGCGTGTCCTGAAAGTCATTATCGAACGGCGACGCATGTTCCCGCGGCGAGAAGTCGTTCGAGAACCTGTAGTCTCTGGGCCTGACTCGAGGGTCCTCTCGCCGTCTGCGTCTGGGGTCCCTCGAATCTCTGATGGAGTCACGGCCAGAGTCCCGGGAGTCTCGGCCCGACTCACGGCCGGAGTCGCGCGTATCGCGGGAGTCTCGACCCGAATCGCGTAACTCTCGGTCCCGCGAGTCTCGGGAATCTCTTGAGTCTCGGGATTCTCGGTCCGGTTCTCGGCGGGAGCCACTCGTATTAGACCGTCGCCCGGGCCAGCAAAGTGTTGATCCGTATCTGAAAGAATTGGAGTAATATTCATTAGCAATATCATATTTTGTTATAAGACATCATGTGCCCAAAAACAGTTATTAAACTCGATAATAGTTATTATTTTGTTATATTTGAACAAGGTTTTCGTTTTTAATATCCATTTTAAAAGCATAATAATGAATGAAGCGCTTGCAAATGTGGTTTTTTTTTTTGTCAACATGAAACATAACTTTGAAACTTCACCTTCTCTCGCTAGGATCTTCACTCTGCCTCATTTCATTTCTTCGTCTCGTTTCTCGCCAACCAAGGGAACCATAATTTCTTTCTGAAATAGAAAAATTCATTATTTTACTATACAGTATTATAACCAAGAGTGCATTATATTTTGTGTATGTAAATTTAAATCAACCCGAATAACTGCACCACGCAAAACTATACCGAGTTAAGAGTTTCTGAAAAATTGTACCGCGGGGCACTGTTAATATGCCGTGTCTCTCAAGTAAATTGTGTTCGACCAATTTCATAGAAAGTTTGATTGGTGCTATATTTTTTCACCGTATTCTACGAACATTTGCAACACCAGAGGGGTTGCCCTTGCGTTGCCAGCCTTGAAGGACTCTTCTAACGCCTTTTTCGAAGAACCCCATGTCGCAGCCGAGTACCTCAAAGGGAAGTTGGTTCCAGAGTTTGCACGTTCGTGGCAAGAACGTACGTGAAAAGTGAACAGTGTATGTGCGTATGTTCTTTACATAAACTTTAGCTATGGCAATTATTACACTCCTCCACGCACGCAATATTGTTAAAAACGGATCTGAAGTTTTAGTCATCTATATCATTATTTTTTATTTTTATTATAAATATTTTTCTGCGTACAACATACCATCTCTCCGCCACCGTTGCTCTACCCACCGGTCCCTCGGCGACGATCGACCTGACCCGCAGCCATCACTATAACTGTAACGGACAAAAACATCTATTTTACAACCATACCCATATGGGTCATGTAAAAGCAAAACCAGCAACATCCATTCACAAACAATTCTAGTAATTCAAAGAAAACTGTTTTTATCGTAGATTAAGTTATTTTTATAGGAGGTTTAGTTTAAGAATTATAATTATTTAATATATGTAAGTCATTAATATGGTTGAGAAATGATTTATTATTGATCGCCAAAAAAAAAATCACTTTCTTAAAGTATCTTGTTTTTAAATACAAAACATACTTCGTATGATCACAGGGAGGCTTACCACACTTCTTGAATTTAAACTGCTCCAGTTCAGACAGAACTTGTAACAAGCGAATAAGTGTTATCTAAGCGTTAGTAATATGTTAGTATGTATAATTGAGTATCATCGAACGTTAGTAACATTTCAAACCATTTTGCAACCAAATATGTAGGGATATATAAAAAAAATTACTTACTCTTCATCCTCGTCATACGAATGCCTCGGCTTCCTATGTCGCTCCTTATCCCTATAGTCCTTCGCCCTCTCTCTGCTTCTAGAGTCCCTGTAGTCCCTCTCCCGGCTGTACGTCCTGTCTCTGTCCCACACGTCCTTATTCCTATCTCTACTCCTCCGATCTCTCCTATCCCTGTCTCTATGGTCCCGGTGGTCCCTCTCCTTGCTGACGTCGCGTCGGTCCCGCCCACTGCCGGAGTCCCGGCGATCTCTGGCCGAGTCCCGGCCGTCTCTACTAAGATCTCTGTCCCTGCTGTCTCTCTTGTCTCTTATCTTTTCTTTCTCCCGCCCGCTGCCCGAATCTAAGCATTCTCTTGAACCCGATGAGTTGTGTCTGAAAGTTATATAGGTGAAATTGAAATTCAATATTTCGGTTAAATCATTGCAATCTAACTGAGTAACAACTGAGTACAAACTAGCACGTACTCATTCACGCACGTATGATGTTGATCTATTTGCTAAAAGTAAATTATTGTTTTATTATTGTTGATGTTCAAATTTCTGATGTTTATTAGTTTATAAACTAGTTTTTTTTAATCCTAAAAGTCAAATAAGAGTCTCTGTAAAACATTCCCTGAAGCCGAGCAACTATAATTAGCAGTTAAACACTAAAATATACATATTATTAAAAATGTAATATATAATAGTATAATGTACTATGTAATAATAATAGTGATATGTCGTAGTACCTGGAGTCCCGGTCGCGGTGACGCGAGGGCGGGCGCTGCAGGCGCGGCGGACGCGGCTCCTCCTCCCACGGGGACGCGTCGCGGGACGACGACGACGTCACCACTGCCACGCCACCACCGTAACGGATTTAACGTGGCAATCATTTTAAGTGCGGTGCACTAGGTTCATATTGTTTGTACCCTACATACATATATTTGATTCCATATGCAACTTCAGACAGTACCTTAGTCCAGTTTTAGATCGGATACGTTGCCACTTCTGAGGACTAAGATGATCGTCTCGTATTTAGCGAACTCCGGCAGCCACTGAACTTTTACCGCGTAAAAACTTAGCAACATCTCAATATTATGATTCTAGCAGACTTTCAACTCCATTTTTACACATTATTCAACGTGAAAAACTGGTATCTTTTTTAAAATACAATTTATTCTATAATTCATAACTATTATATTAATAAAGTATATAATAATAACATCAGATAACTTACCCATAGGCCGCCTTCTCCTCGCGTGTGGCTCAGAATCCCTGGAGTCCGAGGAGTAGGGCGATGTGCCCACGCCGCCCAGCACGGCCCACCGCCCGGAGCCTACGGCCACGTTCGCTCCCATCCCTACATTGATGCCGACACCCTCAACCACGCTACTTGGCACCACCGGACACTTCTCTGCAATAGTTAATCGGCCTAATTCTTTATACATTATTGTTAAAAAATAATTAAATATATTAATGAAAAATATTTTTTTTTCATAAATTAACGAGAATTGTAACGTATTAAAAAAATTTATTCGGGTAATTTTTTTATGTATAAAAAATTACTGCACAAATTTCTAATATTCGATATATTGGAAAGTTGTGCGGTAAGTTTTTGAAACTATTTCAATTTTGACTTTACGGATGAAGAAAAAACACGTGATTATAAAAAACAATTTGTCTATTTTAAATCAATCCTGAAGGCTTTCTTGCAACCCTGCAGGAAATGAGAAAATATTAAATGGTATTGAAAAGTGAAATCTTCCAAAATATGAGATAAGACATTCTGCCACTTCACAGGCGATATGCGATACTAATTTTTAATATAATTAGTAAACATAGTGAATTAGATAATAATTAAATTGAAATTAATTGTTAACATACAGTAAAGGCAGGTTAAAGTGGTTGGTACAACATACCCTTAGTTTCTGGAGAAGACCCACTAGGCACATCACTGATCGATCCAGTCGATAATCTCATTGGTGGCTGTAAATCTCTTTGCGGCAGCAATTCTACTGGAGTCTCCTTCTTTTCCTCTATCCTCTTCTCTAGTTCCTTCTCTTTCAAGCACGGGCTTTTCCTAAATGCATCTTCAACATGAGTGAAAGAGAGAGAACTATTATCAATGCAATCGAAGAAGTCCGAATTGTCAAATCCGTCTGATTTCTCGTCGGATTTTTTTCGTTCTTTCGGCACGTCAGGTGGTAGGGATTCAAACTCGTCTGGTGGTTCCGTAATTGTTATTTCTCGTAGCGCCGCGTATCTATCGTTAGTGTTTTCTTGTTTCATCTCCGGTAACCCGTTGTCACGTGGCGATACACTGCGCCTAGCTTTTTCTATTTGCAAATTCTTCATAACAGTCTTTACGTCTTCAATCTTAGCTTCTATTGGCTTCGGACTAACTGAATTCCTAAACATGTTGAACGAATCTAGTGTTAATTCATCGAGACTCTTTAATGGACTACGGGCAGGTTCCTTTACTTCTTCTTTGTCTTCTTCTGTCTTTATCAAATTATCTATCATCGTCATTTCTTTATCCTCTGCGTCTAGTTTTGGTTCATTATCTACTGGGTCTAAAATTGATTTAGCTTTTAGTTCCTGTTCTTGGATTTCTCTGAATGCCGCATATCTGTCGTAGCTTGGGTTAGCTTTTTTGTCGAAATCGTCGAAGTTAGCTACAAATGTTTCTGTAGAGTCAGTCGGTGCGAAGTTGTCTTCGAATTGTGGTTTGAAATCTGTGGCTATCGGTAGTAGAGGGACGGGTTTAGGTTCTGTAATTACTGGTGGGGTTATAGGCACTGTTGGAACGGTTTTCTCTTTTTCAGGCCGCATCGTAGGGTCTACGTGGATGTGCTGTAAAATTATATAAATATTTGTTGTTATTAATGAAATGTTAGTAGTTGAATAAGAACTTTTAAAATATGAGAGATTGAAGAACAATAAACATACTGCTCTGTCTGTATCCGCTGCTAGGTATGACCGAAGATACTCCGTGAGTTGTGGCAGCGTCATGGACGAGAGCGTTGCCACAGGAACTCGTAACCTATAAATGAAATATTAAAAATAACAGTGATTTATGTATATGTACAGTCCCGATCCTCATATGTAATTTTGGACTCTAGAAATTTAAACATCCTCACCATAATAAATAGAGATCAAAGTGCCTGATCTATGATTCACCCGGTCTTGTAAAGTACATAAATGTATATTAGTATGCATTGTTATCAATTACGGTTCAGCGATACTTAATTCAACAGCTGTTGAAACTACTTAATTCAATAGCTGTTGTCATTGTTTCAAAATCACTTAAATCTGTTTGTTGGTCCGAAAAAATGAGGTTCAAAGTATACATCTGATATTCTTATGGTGGCAATGAGCAGCTGGCTGAGCGTGACCTGCGTTCTAGTGACGGCGTACAGGCGTACATGTTTTCAGGTGTAGAGCGGGAGAGTGAATGCAGGGTACCTGGCGGAGAGCTCGTGCATGGTGGCGGTGAACATTTGGCTGACCGTGACGTGCGTCTTTAGCGACGTCGTACAAGCGTCCAGGTGTTCAGGTGTAGAGAGAGAGAGCGAGTGCAGGATACCTGGTGGAGAGCTCGTCCATGGTGGCCGCGAGCAGTTGGCTGACCGTGACGTGCGTCTCTAGCGACGTCGTACAAGCGTCCAGGTGTTCAGGTGTAGAGAGAGAGAGCGAGTGCAGGGTACCTGGTGGAGAGCTCGTCCATGGTGGCGGTGAGCAGCTGGCTGAGCGTGATGTCGAAGCGGCGCGCGGCGGGCAGCGGCGGCGGCGCGGGCGCGAGGTACTCGTCGTCGCTGCTGGTGCCCGCGCCCGCGCTCGCCAACAGCCGCGGCTTCGTACTGCGGTCCGCCTGAGAAACAGTAACACTTTACTGTTTTATGTTCATACTTGACTGGCCTTTTGGTCTAGTCGTTAGCGAACCTGATTGCTAAACAAGGTCGTGGGGTCGACCCCCACCTAGAAAAAATGTTTGTGCTGTGTGATGGTAACACTGTTTTAGGGCATAAACAGTCTGTGCTTTTGTGATTTATGTATTTTTGTTAAGGATGTACAGCATGTAATAATATCAGTACTAATGTTGTTCTATGATGTTATTGCATTTTTTAATTTAATACGCCATTAAATCTTCTAAACTCACCAAAGGTTCTTTTTTCCTCGCAGGTCTGGGTAAAGGTGGTCCAATATCGGAGTCTTCGAGCTCATGGTCGTGATCGTGAGGAGGTCTCGGAGGTGGCACCAAGGCTATGTCTCCTATTTTCTTCGGCGGCAAGGGCGGCGGGGGCGAAGCGTTATCAGGATTCAGTTTGGAGCTCGGTTGAGGTCGTTGTCTAATTGTACTTGTGTCTGTTCCCTGAAACATAAGATTGCACCCTCTTTGTACCATGCTAGTGAAAGCGAAAAAGATTTTTATTTAGATATTATATTACAACTTAATTCTAGAGACCTAAAAGAAACTTTAGAGTTCGAGAACTTTAGGATCTAAAAGCTTGATAGGAAAATACTATTATTAGCTATCGTTAACATTTATTACTCAATAGTACAAGGGAGTTTAACTCATTCTAAATTCTAAATATAATAGTGAATGTCGCCAACACACCTGCCTCTGCGGTCTGGGCGACTTGGGCGCCGGCTCCGGCGGCAGGCTGACTTGCAGCGGTCCGTTGAACACGTTCTTTCCATTCTCCTGACTCGGCTCCGGCTTGTCTTGGAGCAAGTCTCTCGACAGCTTACTTTTAACGTCGTCCGACCGAAGCAGACTCTGCTTCGGAAACTCCTGCATGCTAGTGAACGGGTCATCCTTGAAGGATTCCGAGAAAGGGTCGGTATTGTCGAAGGGATCGGTCTCCGCGAAGGGATCGGACGCAAAAAAACCGCCCGAGAAAACAGTCCCCTGATTGGGCTTCGCGATCGCGACGGAGCCGCCCGAGTGCCGCGACAGCGACGTGAGCGTGGTCGCGGGCCCGTACGAGTCGCTGCGGGGCTCGGCCGCGACCGGCAATATATCGGATAGGAGCGAATGCGTCGTCGGTACGAGGTCTTTGAGCACCTTCTTTGGTGGATTTTTGAGCTCCTGAAAGAAGAGTTTTTTGTCAACGTAAGGTTTACTCCGGCCGGTGCCGAGGGGGTCTAGTTCGGTGAATACGTCGTAAGTGATCGACGACGTGACGGACGTCGCGGCCTGCGTGCTCACCTGGAACAGGTAGGACATTACAATTCTTGCGAAGAATTGCAACACCGGGGGGAGGCCGGAGGTCACAGACACAGAGGGCACAGAGGACTCTCATGCATGGCATGCTTTGAAGTTACGGGCTTCGAGGATAGCTCCCTTCAGACGGGGCTACGTGCGTTGGTGCAAATTATTGAGATATTGCGTACATTAATTTAATAAAGACAGGCGCTATCACTAAAAACAAGGCGAGTCAGCATTTAAAAGATAAAATTGTACTGTGAACAAATTCGCTCACAATGCATGAACAAAATTGAAAGTTAATACCAATAATAATTGTGGGTTTGGCTCACACATTAGTGCAAAACGAAACGCCTATAACACTACAATAATATAGATAAATACTTCTGCAGTAGCTATAGTATATGTAGTAACTAAACAGAGGTGCCGCTGCAAAGAAACATTGGAGTCCATGTCAGGACTACTGCTTAAAAGGGAAAGGACGATCTACGTAAGCGATATCTTATTCATGCCTATATAGGTTCAACCAAATTTCCAGCGACATTGGTCGTTTCAATCTTAAGACGCGCATACTGTAACTGGCGCGTGGTTAAGTACTGCATTGCGAAAATATGTGTAAATTTGCCCTCTTGTATCTTTGACCCTAAAGAAATTAAACAGAAACCTATGCCTCATAATATGGTTAGGAAACTCACATCCTACCCAATCCAGTTTTTAGAGCTCAGGACTACGAAAGTGGCATGAGCACAAAAGCTCATAGGTTATAGTTTATTAATTTTCACAAAATCCTTCACATCATTTGGCTATGATTTTAGTAGTGTATATACAAGGTTTACATATGCGTGACAATGAGTGCTACGTCTGCCCACACTAACACAATATGAACGCTTGCATACATTACCAAAAACATAGCTACAGGGAGTTTGTGAAAATTAATATCTATGAAAAAAAAGCAAAATAAGATAACAAAAAATAAAAATAATTTGACTTGAGGGGGTTCTTAAGTTAATACGATTTTTTAATATAACGAATTTATGGGCTGCTTATAATTAAGTATGAATGAATGTTTCATGTACTGAATCATATTTTTGCAATGCTGGTATCACAGATGAGCTTAGGGAAACTACTATCATAGCACACACATAACTTATCAAATAGCTAATTGATTGCAAGCGTATTTTTAACCACTAAATTAGTTAAAACTGAACTGCGTTTTCTGATCTGAACCAATAGAAAATGCATGTGAACGAAACATAACGAATGATTAATTATTTTATAAAATCTTTATTGCTTAAAAATTTGCTTTCATTAATAAAATAAAAATTGATAGTAGTTGACACAAGCTGTTCATCACTTCAACAACTATATATGACTATGTTAACAATAACAAGTACATCTATATACAAATGTACACAAAATACACTGTGGATTAATATCCCCAGTAGCATCCATTAGTATATAAATATATCATCATATCAAGAGAACTTCAGGAAAACTAGGGACGACGCCACGGGGCCGACGGAGGTTATGTCGGGCTCCAACCGACTATAAACCTGACAGTGTTCCACCGCATCACTGCGGGGAGAGTCACAGGAACGCATGCGCACACTTCCGCGACTTCGACAGTGGCGTCCGACTGAGCCATGTCATGTTAAGAGCGTTTAATTAGCATGTAAAGTGCCTGCATCTGTTGTTTACTTTTATTTTATACTACATCTTATTTATTTTTTTAGCGTTTGATTTTCTTACAATTATTTACAATATATGCCATAATAAAAAAATACAAGAAAATAAACACATATTTCCTATTGTGTTACAATATTGTTGGATCGTAGGAGAGTATCGCCCGCGATTGGGTTTTCCTATGACGTATAATGCATGATTTTCATATTTCTTTATTATCACAAACATTACATGTATTGCCATGTGTATTGATATTAAAGGCAATGTACGAATTAACTTAAATAAATGAATGTTGCCAGATTTTAAAAATGAAACTTCTTAATTTTTAAGCATTTTTTAAATATCTAATTTGGTGGTTTGCGGACTTCAAATTAGCTTTAAATTATATCCTAAAATAATTGAAGAATGATATTGAAAATGGTGTCAATGAATATTTTTTTTACTAGTAACAGAAATTTAAATAACATTTTATATACAAGGGTGTTTAAACTTAAAACTATTGCAAAAGTTAAGTCAAAATACATACTAACCATAAAGAGTAATTATAAAATATCTCCAAATAATTTTGCTCCCCAATTAAAACACCAATTTCAACATCATCCTGTATTTAAATGTCTATGTACACATACAAGAGTCATTGGAAATCTTTCCATCTTACCGGGGGCTCGGGCATGTCGACAAGGGGCGCGGGTGAGGGCTCGAAGTCCCCGGCGACCGCGGTCAGGTCGAACGAGAGAGTTGGTTTGCTGGGACTGAAGGCGGCCCGAGCTGGTGTGGTTCGCCCTCGGCTTGCGCTACCCGGCGGTGGGGGGAGTAGCCCCTTCTGTGGGGAAATAGTACAGAATATAACACAATATCATCCGAACTATGCGATGGGCACAGGCTTGTTAGGCGGTTTCTCTCTAGAAAACTGGATTTAAAGGAGAACCGAGAGTTTTTTTCCGCCGGCTTTTTTTCTCCCGGTCAACAATAGCTAAAAGAGCATCTAAAGCCGATGAACTTATTGATTTTTTGACTTTCATTAAGTGTATATAAATACCTTGTAATGAATAAAACAATTTCATTTCATTTAAATATCAGTATATAAAAACAAATTCATAGGTGGTAGGCTGTCGCCCGGGTAAGTACTACCGCCACGCCCATTTCTACCGTGAAGCAATTTATTGTGTTTCGGAAAGAGGGTGTGGATGAAGGAGTTCTCTAAATACAAGGCGATCATCTTAGTCCTAAGAAGTAGTAACTCATCTATTTGCGATCTCTGATAGGACCACTTAACAACAGGTGTCCTGCATGCTTGTTTGCAATATTCAATATTATTTTTATTCAACAAAACAATAAAAAAATTTTTTTTTTTGGTCATAAAAAAACCATCATAAAGTTTAATTTGCAAGTGCTGAATCGACTGCAATCATTCGTAGCTCAGTCAACACGTTATCAGTTCAGATATCGTCATACTTGCGACTATAAATTTAAACTATTTATTAAAAAAAAATTGAATTAAACTATTAATTTAATAGTAAATTTTCTCTTAAATGAACAGTCACTACGAACACATTTTTGCAACATTTCAAACATCTACATATCAATAAAGACAGGCAAGCAGAATTACTAAAAAAACGGGAATATTGAGCTTTATATAAACAAAATAACTGCCATTCGTCAGTCCCCATATCCCTCGGGACCATCCCAATAATGAATAAATCTTTACGAGCTTAATGATTTCCCTGAGCGCACTCTCAATTCTCTCGGAATTTCAATTTTTAATTTAACACCAGTCCCTTATATGTTACGTGAGTTTTGGCGCTGCACTTATACTGCAAAGTGATCTGATTTAGTTCTAAAAAAGTAAGACCGACTTCATTAAATTTAAAATAAAGAGATTTTGTTATACTTTTAATAGTCCAAGTACGCTTTCTGAAAAGTAGGCTTAAAATTCTGTTATCCGCAGTCAAAGTAAATGTTTCGTAGTAAAAAATCAAAACAATAACTAGATAAATATTCGTTGTCGCTCATTTGCCGAAAAACAACTACCATTTTCTAAGTGTGTTGTAATACATAATACATTATAATCTTTAAAAATATGCATATAAACTGTAATATACAATGGCTCAGAAGTTTCTTACAGGGCTTTACATACTAATAATGATTTTAACTTCTTTATTTTTTAATTTATGTGCAGCAGAAATGGGTTCCATACGGTATACTACTTAGGAACCATAATGTTATGTTTATGTGCAATAACGTATGTACATATATATGCAATTTTTAAATTTACAAAAAATGAGGCTATAAACTATATTAATATTTTACAATAAGTTAAAGTTTTCGACGTATTTCAGTTTCTCAGATTAAGAAGGCCAAGTGTGGCCTATTGCGGAGCACTGGCCTAAATCTTTCCTGTCTATTGCAGGACATCTTATCCCATGGTGGCAGTGAATGTATTTAAATCTAAAACTATTGTTACAGTGCGTTCCGGTCCCAGGGCTGGGGTTTCGTAGAGGTTCGTACAGATGCGTCTGCAAGCGGGGATTCTACTACCCCAACACCACTGCCGACAACAGATACTACAACGGTAGCGACATTGAAGAGGAATATGAAAAACATTTACTAGTAAGTTTATATAAAGGAGCACAGCTCGTCCTTCAGTTGTTGTGAGATAACACATACATAACTCCACTTGGACTTTGGCCTCTGCGGTCAGCGACCCCGCGCGGGCGTCAATCATCTCGGGACGCGCAGGACGAAGCGCCAGCACTCGCCGGCCCACTTCACCGGTAGCCACCGACGATACCACCCGCTTTCATATCTTCAATACTAAGTATATCGTTTCCAGTTTTGTTACGATTATTCAAGTAATCAATATATGTACATACATAAATGTACAGTCCACTAAACAGCAGTAGTTTAATTTCACAAAAACTCTTCTATTATAATAAACTAACTAATGAAAGCATATCGAAGGGCTCTGATAATAACTAATTAATATATCAAAAACAATCAATCCCCGTAATGTCCCACAAGGCAACGGCAATGAAAATTTTCATAAAGCACCTTTTAATAACGTAATGAGTAAAGTTTTGGTTGCATTTTCCCACATTTTCTAAAGTTCGACACTGGGAATTAAATGGCCCATTCAAACCACTCGTTTGAATGATGAAAGTTTGTGAATGGGAACCAAGATCCAGTGCTAGCGCAGGTGCGCCATCTGACAAACAAAGGTGGAACTAGGGCGGTGGCGTTTTTTAAAAACAATACTTGAAATCTTTACAAAGTAAATTTATAACTCTTGTAACTTTTTAGAATTCAATAACATTAGTTTGAAATATTGTAAAATTCAGCAATTTAAATTCATTTTCAACTCAATGTACATTTTTAAAGAGAACAAAAAAAAAGGCTTAGTAGAATACTAATAGAGTCGCTTTTTAAATTTAAATATAAGCATTACTTTATACTTTTTCTTTTACACTTTGAAAAGAACATGGTTTGAAGTTTGTCTGCACCGATGTTTTTTTTTATTGAATAAAAGTAGCAAACGAGCACGCAGGCTACCTGGTGTTAAGTGGTCACTGAAACCCATGGACATGCACTTGCATCATTGACGCATGAGAAAGTTATTACTTACTTGGAAGGCTGTTAAAATAAGAATATCATACAAGATTTTTTTTCAGTGAAATGTTTTGACTAGCGTAATAAATAAACCCGTAATTTTATTACGGCACATTTCTTTTCAACATACATAAATTTTAATTTACTATTCATAACAGATTGTACGGCGAAGTTCCAATGAACTTATTCAACTGAACCCTAGAGACGCCGCCAATAAATCAAAGCAAATTTCATGTAAAACGTTGAAATTCATGAAATTTTTCGTGAAAAAATTTCGTAAGCACATACAAAGTATCTTAATGAGAATTTATATTCTACAGGTAACGTTGTTATCGTTTTTTTATTGAATAAAACGGGCTAATGAGCGTACAGGTCATCTGGTATTCAGTGGTCACTGCAACCCACGTCTATCCAGGCAACACCTTAGTCCTACCTGAGATTGTAAATAGATACGTTGCTATCCACTAACGCTCATCCAATCAATTCCAGAAAACCAAACATCGCCTAACATTTTAAATAGGTCCTTACTTCCTTAACTGCTGACACATTAATTTCAGCAAATATGTGTACTACCGCTGCGTATAAAATCACCGAAAGCATTTAACACAGCTCAACGGTTATAGTATAAAGCTAACAGCCGGGACTGACTGTTCAGTTAAACCGAGTGCGTAAATGCTCTCAACACTTCCCATTTACCACAAACATTTGCCAACGCATTTGCTGAGCCAGCATCGCACAGCCTGACACATCGACAATAGGACGTCACAGATGCATGAACGCCTCAGTTAAGTCAGTTAATGCATAGATACGCAATTTGTGCCAATTACGTCGCTCATTCTGGCAGCATCGGTGCTTTACTGTCGAAATGACTGCAGTAGCCTTTATCGGTTTGCCTGCATTCGTGCAACAAGAATTTACGTCGGTTTTGGTTATTAAGCTGGTATTATTAATGGCTGATTTAAAATCTGATGATTACTGATATTAATATTTTTTGTTAAACTTTAGCGGAGCGTTGGATACCGCAGACATTTGCAATAGCTCTTACAAACTCGAGCAATACTTTGTGAAGGTATTACAGGCAGCATCAATGGTCGTAGTGAATCACCAAGTTATGCACCACCTAAGACAGATAGTCTGCCCTTAGATATCTAAGGGCAGAAAAACTTAAACTTAATATCGAAAAATCATTGGAAATTAAATATCATTTGTCATTCCTTTCATAAGAAAAATTAACAAATTTCATCTTTTTGTACTTTCTATTTTTCACCTTTGTCAGCTGGTTCAAGAGTATCATTGATTGATGACCAAATTCTCCTAACAGCAGCAACAGAACCTCTACTCTAAGATCACAGCCTTCGAGTGCCTCCCCTGTGCGGAAGGCTGCGAGGCCTGTGTCGACGGCTCCCCCTGCGTCGCCGCCCTTAACTGGGTTGTTAGAAGCACCATCTTCGCGCTTGCTTGCTTTGTCATCTCCTGTCTTCCTTTCATCGTGTATTTCACCATCAAGTATGGGCATGTCAGGGTAAGTATCTAGTGATTAAACTTCTTTTTGAGCTTATGAGTTAATAAACTTCGTAAGTAAATAATAAAATATGCTATATTATAAATATAAGTCAAAAATTTAAATTCATTGCTGGCCGTGATAGACCAAATGACATTATATTAATACGAGATGCTAAAACGGTGTTATTGTTATTTAATATGTATTGTATATATAAAATTTATAGTTATACTTCATTCGATGGTAAAAGGCGGTAGACGATAAACCAAACTAGGCTGCGCCTATGCTATGGTCACCAGGCAGTTGATAAACATAAATAAATCTAGCAAACCCGAACAATACACGTGAGTAAGCCGGTATTTGAGTTATCATGAATAGTGTCACTCACGAAACATTTAATTACAAAGTAACAAAATTTAGCAACAATTTTGCGGACATACATGATATTTTATATTAGTGTTATATTATTATTACAGTACCCTAACCTTACTGAGATTATTCCGTCCAAATTTCAACTTTGTTTCATTCCAGAATTTACATAAGGAAATGTGTAAACAAAGTAAAATAACCCAAAATAGCCCAAGTCCCAAACAAAAGTTAGCAGAAAACAAAATACACCTACTCGCTTTCGTCAAATTTACAAAACGTAGGTAGTAATAAACCGCTCCTAAGTACAAGTTTATAATTAACAATTGCGAGTAACGCAGAGAACTTCTTTAAACATGAAATCACACACATTTATAGGTGGTAGACTGCCGCCCGGGCAAGTACTACCGCCACACCCATATCTACCGTAAAGCAATTTATTGTGTTTCGGAAAGATGGTGTGGATGCCGGAGTTTACTAAATACGGACCATCTTAGTCCTGAGAAGTAGCAACGCGATTGCGATTTCAGGTAGGACTAAGGTAATGCCTGCAGTTGCAAGTGGATGGGTTGCAGTGACCACTTAACACCAGGTGGCCTGCACACTCATTTGGTACTTTTACTCATTAAAAAAAAAACCACACACACACACACGCACTTTTTATTCTTAAAATTATATACAAAATTTTTTTCATTGTCCAGGTGGTAAGAGCAGCCAGTCCAGCTCTCTTGAGGGTCATAGTGCTGGGAGCTCTGCTGATCTACTGCACAACCCTCGTGATGTATGGAAGGCCCACGGTATTTACCTGCACAGCAAGGGTCTGGCTGCGGGAAGTCGGTTTCTGTCTCACCTATGGTGCCTTAATGCTGAAGACTTGGAGGTTAGTTGTTTTATATCAAGAAATTCAATACTCCATTACAAGTAAAATATGTATTATTGAAGTTATACTTCTTTTGGAGCGTTAGGGAAAAATGATGAGAGTAAATTTTTACGACGCGCGCACCGTCACGAAAAACCGACACCCTGAAGTTAGCTATAGTCAACATTTTAGTTGTACTTATGTACACGCGTTAGAAGTTAGTTATACTTTTTTGGCGTAACAAGATAAAAATCTTTTTAAAAATTTTATCTTTCGCCTTATTCTACGTTTGTAGAAAAAACGACACT
>DWNH01000413.1:0-15470 GCA_018249895.1 Tiana niger
TTTGTAAAAATTTGATGAAACATTCTTCGAATGTCATACTTTAATGTACCATTGGTTGAGTAAATAAATTTTAACTGTGTCGTCAGGAAAAAAATCACGAAAACATGGCTTTTTTTGTACGATTTGACCTTACCCCCCCCTTAATTTAAAGTTAAAGGTATTTTTTTGTAAATCAATGATATGTTTTGAAATTTATATAGACTTTATAGTTTATACATACACATGTAAACCCTAGCAGTCTCTTCATGGAGGCAGTTAAGTAATAAAAACGTTTGCAATATTTACTTACTGTAACAATTGACAGCAACAAAAATAGGCATTAAAATATTTTAAATACATACTTAGAGGTTCGCTAACCACTAGACCATGAGGGCAGTCAACATATTTTAGACATAATTACAATTTATGTGTGTGTTGTGTTCCTACAGATCCGTATGATCGCGGCGTCGCGGCTGGAGGCGTGGCTGCACTCGGGCAAGCTGTGGCGCGGCGCGCAGGAGCTGCTGGCGCACGTGTGCGCCAACGCGGCCGCCTCCGGGCCCTCCGCGCCGCGCGACCACGAGGTGCTGGCGCAGCTGGCGCGCATGCGCCTCAAGACCAAGCCGCTGCAGGCCGCCTACCAGAACTGCCTTAGGTATCCATATGACGTATTGTTATTATTTCTGTTTCACTTTGCATAAATGCTAGATCTAGTCATTTGGTTGATTTGTATGTGGACGATTGTGTTGCAAAGTATTATCGGTATTACGTAGACGAGACAACCATCTTAGTCCTCAGGGCCATCATATTATGACATATTAACAAACATACACAATTGCAGTTTTTACTAAAGACGTAATATTAAAATTGCTTTCTTTTTATTACCAGAGAAATGGTATCGGAGAGTCCAGCGTTACTCCGTTCTGTGGTGACGCACACGATCTACAACGAGCTGTCTAACGTGCGCTCGCCCAACAACATGGCCGTGCTGGCCGCTCTCATCCACGCCCAACCGCAGCTCGTGCCCGCTGCTATGGCCGACACTTACCAGGTACATTCCTGTGATATGTGCATTTTTCCAAGTAATACTGGTTGTAGTCTATCTGCCTTAGAATTTCTTTCTAGTCAAATCTCAAAGTTCAGTTTGACAAGTTTAATATCTATGTAATTAAGTAAAAATATATAAGTAGTTAAGTAAAAGCTTCTGGAAGTCCTCCTGCTTACAGGATCATGGTATTGTTAACTCAAATCTCTATGTTTAAGATGGTAATACTGTTTCTAGGTTTTTGCTGTGTCATTATACTTGTTTTCTTGTGTACATTATATGTTTTAAAAAATTACAAATAACTAATTTTTCTAGTGATTTTTGCATTCTCGTCATTGCATTATTTGATGTTTGACGTGAAGTTCATAACACCCCTTAAAGTGGCTTGCATTCTCTTTAGCTGTATCCTTACTAATATGAAGTAATAATGGTACGGTGTGGTGGACTGGTGTGCAGGAGCTGCTGCTGCGCACGGAGGACTACCTGCGGCCGCTGCGCGCGCTCACCCGCGAGTGCATCCGCGCCGCGCGCCAGGACTCGCAGGCGCTGCTGCCGCTGGCGCGCGCGCTGGCCCTGCCGCCGCCGCACGACCCGCCGCAGGAGGTACGGGCCCGCGTATAGTACAATAGTATAGCAAACACTACCTCTGAAATTTGCCCATGAGCCTTCTTTTGGAACAATAAGCTAAATGTAGAAGTTGTTATGTCGATACATCTCTCAATGTCGACTTTTGGCTGTAGTAAACGAGTGTCAACCCAAAGTCGCGTTTTGCCGTGTCTTCTTGTGCCATGTACGTTGGATAATTAGATGATAGTTTAATAAACTGTTAACCAAGTTATTCCATAGGAAGGTCATGCGGTGTGGTATCCTAAAGATAACTAATTTTCAAATAGTAATATAGCAGTTTTCAAGTAATTATCAAAAAACATTTAAAACCTGTGTTGTACTTACAGATCCGGGAGCGCGCGTTCCAGTCGCTGGCGGACTTATTCTGCTGCTGCAGCCTGGTGACGGCGGCGCACAGCAAGCACGCGGGCGAGTTCCGCGCGCAGCTGAGCGCGCTGCAGCAGCAGGCGCTGGGCTGGCTGCTGGACACCGCCGTGCCCGTGTACCGCCCCGCGCGCCACGACTACCAGCTGGCGCTCAACAAGGTCAGCCTGCTTCTACTCTTCCGTTTGTACGCTTTTCTGTCATAATATCCTTAAAAACTCAAAATCTCCGATTTTTTTTTATATCTAATCCACTTTTCGTAATACATGCACCTTAAACAGAACAAAAACTTCAAACTGTTTGTCTTTTTAAAAGTTCAGCTATAGATTACTGGTTGAGCTTGAAGGACTATATAAAATGGAATGTATGAAATGAAAGGAAGTTTAAATTAATTATTAATGTATTGCGAAAATGACTACATTTATTTATTTACTTATCGCAATAGCATATTTTGTACCTTTCAGATAATGTTCGTGGAGCCAGCGGAAACGTACAGCAAACCGGACAACTGGCCGCCGGAGTCCGAGCGAGCGGCCATCTACCGAATATGTACAGAGGCGCCGCTACCACAGAATACTCTGTTTAGACTCATGTTTATTGGACTTTCTAAGGTATTGTACTTTGTAATTTTGACTAAGTTTAATTTTAGGTTTGGCAGTTGTACTGAAATTCATTACACTTAATATATCCGGTTTAAATAAGGCTGAAAAATATTAAGGTACCCGCAAAATTAATAGTACATCATTAACCTCTAAAACCAAAACATTTGAATGCTTAGATTAAACACGGGAACCATAAACAAAAACAAATGGTCTTGCAAAGAAAATTTAGAGATTTATTTTTTAGAATTGTTAATACATTGCTATCTGAACATGTATATTGAGCGTTTCAACATTCAATAATATATTATTATAACGATTGTTTTAGGAGATCCCGGTGTCACCCACGGAGGTGTTCGAGCTCATCGAGCAATTGGTACGGCGTGCGTGTGCACTGCCACCCGAGGACTCGCCGCTGCAAGTGGAAAAGCTGGAAATAGCGGACTACATCTTCCAGCTGTGCCAGTTCCACCCGCCCGATAACATCACACTGCCGCCCGGGTGAGCGTTGCCTCTGGACTTTTAATACAACTAGTGTAATTTGATGAGCTTGTAATGCGTTTAATATATAAGTTCTAGGTTTCTGCACTCCTTCTCGACGTAAATTTACTATACCAAATTTACTATACCAAATTTACTATACCAAATTTACTATACCAAAGTAGCAAACAAGCATACAGACCACCTGGTGTTATGACCACACCCTACTTCGGAAACACAATAAATTGCTTTATGGTAGAGTAACATATATGCGGAGGATGTCAGCTCAAAGGAGTGGCAACAGATTAGATAGGATGCTATTTGATTGTTGAATGTGTACAGGCTACAATGATCACTTAACTTGGTGGTTGCTGCAGGTACACGGCGCCGCCGCTGGCGATTACGTCGCTGTACTGGCGCGGCTGGCTGCTGCTGACCATGCTCGCGGCGCACAACGCGCAGGGCTTCGCCGAGCGCGCCGCCGCCACCTACCCCACGCTGCGTGCGCTCATCGAGTGCTGCATCACCGGGTATTTACCATACGCAACATGTACGGTCAACATGCTGCCTCCTACACTGACCTCTCCTTTGTTGTGTTGCATACAATAATGACTCTCGCAGACCTATAAGTTAACGCTCGAGATTGAAGGAGTATGAGCACGTACAATCGCCTTGATGCTTATGGACATGTACTAGCTTTATCGATATTATAAACCGAACGGCTCACGTCAATTGTCGACGCAGCAGAATGGGCGAGTTGCCACGTGCATATAGATAGAAAAAGCGAGCTGATCTTTTTCTCTTCCTGCTTGGCTTGCCCACTCTATGTATATAATATCTTAATACATTTAACACAATTCAATTTGACAATACTGTCTCTTCGTTCTCATTCCGCCATGTATACTTATGATTAGAAAAAAACCTGACCTATCTGATGTTTGGGAAACCTGTAGAAAAGCGTCGATAGAATGGAGTGGCGCAGGGGCGGAGGGAGAGCGGTCGGAGGCGGAGCGCGCCGCCATCTTGCAGCTGGAGACGCACCTGGCCGCCGCCAGCAACGCGAAGCTGCCTGTCACTGAAGCCACCTCACGCTTGCTCAGTCAGGTACTGTTTTCTAGAAAATCAGTTTCATGAAGTCTTAGAGTTGAAGTGTAGTCTGTCCTAAAATAGTTAACATGACACATTATGTTATCAAAATGATCTAATTCAGTTAAACTTACAGCTAGCATTCCGCACAGTGGCATACTCATCTTGATTATGATTTCTTTATATTGCATTCTATCTACTCTCCTTTAGACTATTCATATTGTTTTATATTCACAACTATGTTTTTGCTCGTTCCTACTAATTTTAATAATAAAGTCCTTTTGAAAGCTCAATTCAAAGTCGTTTTTGTAGGTGGTAGGTAGGGTGTGATTGGCGGAGTTTTCCTATTAGTCCTCATTAATGTTGCGATGGGTTGCAGCTGAGCATGGTAGAGCCGACGGGTCCGGCGCGGCGGCCGCCGGCGGGCGTGGTGGAGGCGCTGCAGGCGCTCAGTGGCCAGCTGCGCCTGGGCCGTCTGCTGAGCCGCCAGCCCGCGCTGCTGCTGCAGCTCGTGGAGCGCCATGGCACGCGCCGCGCCATGCCCTGGCTGCACCAGCTGTTGCGCCACGACCGCCTCGAGCTCAGGTACACCCTCGCCATTGTACCTATGGCTAGATCCACGTTCTGCTCGAGAGCTGCAGCACTTTAATGCTATGTTCCAAACATCCTGCAGATGTATGACTGATGGTCCCAGGTCCACTTCCCAGAGTTGCAGATATTTAAATGGTACATTTAAACGTTACTATAGGAACCGCTGTATGGGTGACCCTATTGTTAAGCTATGAATACGAAGCGTGCATTCATTTATTTATAGAATCCATCCTAAACCTTGCCTTATAACCAAGCCAAATCTCGAATTCTATTGATGATTCCATTTTCAATATCACATATATGTGCAGCGTACTGCCCGTACAATGCCTCTGCGAGTTCCTCTCGGCGGGCGGCGCGGGCGGCGAGGCGGGCAAGGCCAGCGAGCTGTGCGCGCACGTCAGGAGGACTCTTCACAGCGAACAGGGAGCTAGAGCCGTACTACACTACTATCTTGTACGGTTGGCTCATGCGCACGCACCCACTAGGGCTTCTGCTAACCGGGTATGTATAAAGGTCCACACTATATCAGAATATTATACACGATCGGCATGATATAAAATGTACAGCAATATATACGATGTAGCGCCAAGATATAAGGCAACATAACATGCGAAGGACAGCATATGCAAGAATGTCGAAGTTATCTATTGAGATATAGTCTCATATATAATTATATACATGGATTTCCGACAAAATATAACCTTACAATATTTATTTGTCATAAAATAAACAATGATTTAACAGACGAAAGTAATGCAGAAAGCATTGTCTGTCTGCCTTTTGGCTAAGCAGAAATCACTGTAATCTGATATATTTATATCATTTGCGGATACTCTGCAGATGAATGATTCTTACTTCAGTTAACGTCTCCATATTTTTTAGTGTTTAATACTGCAACAAACTTTTTTTATCGCAGGGTTTGAAACTAGTTCTTTCTCAGTCGGACGATACTAGCGAAATGGATTACAACGCGGAAGTTAACCCAGAGTAAGCTTCATTTTACTTTACTATCGCAAGCAAAATTTATCATCAATAAGACTTTGTATCCAGGTATATAAAACTAGTTGCTAATGCGGCATTATTTGAAGCAATAATGTTATTGTGTTTTGAAGAGAAAGATGAAGATGCCGGTAACCTTTTTGTGGCGAACATATCAAACTTTATAGTAGTAACTCAATGTAACAGTGCAGTATAAAACTTTTTGAAACTGTAATTTATCTTCTAATTTATTACCTTGTAATGAATAAAAACAATTTCATTTTATTTCATTAGTATTATCTTAAATTTAAATCTAAATCACACCCTAAAAGACATTTACAATATCACATCATATAATGATAAAACTACTGATGATTGATAAAGAAGGATATCATCTACCATTGTTGTACTAATAATACGTATAATAAGTATATGTAAATTCCTTTACATAGATAGATAGATACAAGTCAAGCTACTGAAAGAGTGTTAAAAATGCTAGAAATGTGCAGCGGCGGAAGGTCGTCAGACTAGGTTTACCATTAAAAATAACATTGGTGAGCAGGACGTGGCTGTCTCTGCTGCCGACGCTAAAGCACTGGGAGACGCTGCGCGCGGAGACCGTGGCGCGCGTGCGCGCCGCCTGCCTGGCCGAGTGCGTGCCCGCGCACCTCGTGGCCTATCTGGCCTTCCTGGCCGACTACGTGGACCTGGCGCCGCACTACGACCACACCGACATCGTGCTGGTACTAACTCTGAATATACTATCTTCTTTTCTATTCTCCATTACTTGTGTAAACTCATTTATGTGCATTAAGCAACTAACGGCAACTCTACTTTGTCTGTTTTCAAATCACTGTCACTGCAGCTCAAACAGGTCCACTGTGTGGTCAAGGAATGTCGAGGAAAGTTCAGAAAAATTGTAAAGTTATATGGCTAAATGGACAGAGACAATTAGGATTTCTTTTATCATTTGCGCATTCCGTTTTGTTTTACGTAGTTTCTTAAAGTCTCCACTAGTAAGAGTAGTTCAGCTGCTTTAAATATAAATAAGTTGTTCTACACTCTGACCCATAAGTTCTTTGTTTAGTTATTTTGTTGCGTCAATGCATATAATTATAGAATGTTCACACTTAGCAACCTAGCACATGTTCTAAAGTGTCACTGCTTACAGGGAAAAACCTAACAATTTTGTACTAAAAAATGTTGAGACATAATTAGAAAGATGCTTAAAACCTTTAATAAACCTTTATAAGTTTATACTGCTATTGTGTGATTTTACAGTTTTGCAGTACCTACAGATATTTGCGTTTTATTTTCTTGTCAGCAACCACTCGTATATTTGTCAGGACTTGAGTCAAGTGGTAATGGAGCGCACGACGGTGTGCACGCACGCGCTGCCGGCGGCCGACCGCCGCGTTCTGGACGCGACGTCGCGCGCGCAGCACCGCGCGCTCTACGCGCTCACCCGCGTGCTTACACATTACTTGCGTTTTGTGAGTACACACATCAACGTACACGTACTTGGAATGTACATATATATACACTTAAAATTGTAAAAAACAGTTTAGTAGTTTGGATATGTATACCAAATATCCAAACTACCAAACTGTATTTTTCAATTTTTTTGACGTTAATAAACCATTAAAAAAATACAGATTACTTTGTTTTCTTTAGATGAATAATAGTTTTCTGTCTCTATCTCTTATGTACCACAGCTGTTTGCACAAGAAGATACCGAAGAAGGCGGGACCGCAGTCAGCACGACGGTGGAGGGCGCGGAGGGCGAGGGCGTGGCGCCGTGGGCGGGCGGCGAGCGTGTCACGCTGCAGTGGCCCACGGGCCGCCGCTGCACCATGCACGTGTCCGTGGCGCACACGTACCTCAAGCTGCTGTGCTACGGGCCGTCCATGTGTGAGTCTGCGTTCCGGTAGCACTTTAACCCTAGTGAACCAACAACCACATGTCTGCTTGTAATTATAGCACCTACAATTATACATAGAAGAAACTAAATCAATAAACAACTTTTAGAAATGTGTAAATGATCGTAAGAATATATTCACGGGAGAAATCGAAGTGGCGGATAATTGTTTGACTTAACTTACTCTTTACTTAATTTGTATATTTTAAATATACCTGTATTCAAATTATACACAGGAATAAAGTCTCTTGTTGATGTATGAATGAAGTCCATGTTGTGACTTCGTTCTTTTGGTTGTTTGTAAATACGAAAAATTTACCAATTAACCAGAAATGTCAGTCAGTTAAAAAATTAATAGTTTAATCTAATCGGCAGTGGACACAAATCAGGAGATGTACAGCTGGCTGTCGGGCGTGTGGGCGGGCGCAAAGGGCGCGGAAGGGCCCGTGGCGTCGGGCGGGGACGAGCTGCTGCTGCCGGACTGGCTGCGGCTGCACCTCGTGCGCTCCGCCCGCCCTCCCCTCCTCGCCTTAGCTATCCGAGGCCTGCCCGCGACCAAGCTCGCGCTCTTCATACAGACGTTCGGCCTGCCCGTAGCTTCCATGAGGTACGTAGCACCACCTTCAGTCTACCCGTAAACATGCAACTGCGCCTAAATGTCGGAAAATCGATGATTTCCAATATGGTGGTTTACATCCCGTGTTAAATTCAGTAGACACAAATTGACATCGTTTACCCGTATGTAGTGAAGACCGGTAGATGATGAGCCAGTGTGCCGCATCGTATTATATGTGTACATGTGCGTGTGGGTGGCGGCAGCGCGCTGCTGGAGGCGTTGGACGCGTGCCCGGCGGGCGCGGTGGTGCGGCTGGGCGTGGAGCGCGCCTACATGGCGCAGCTGCTGCGCGTGCAGCGCGCGCGCGGCGTGCGCGGCGGACACGCCTTCGCCGCCGCGCTGCTGCTGCAGATGCCGCAATACCCGCCCGGTACATATGTACATACATACACATACTACTTACTGCCCGTACCGGTGCGCTGTTAAAAAATGGTTATGGTTATGGTCACAAATCACACTCGAATCTCAGTCCGGAAATACCGCACTCTTAAGTCTCGTGCTGCATCCGTAATCTAGTCAACTTCCTGGAACAGCTCTCCTAGGAGAGGAAATCCCTGTGACGTAGCTTCAGTTCCAGCAGATAAATAGTTGGGCAACTTGCTACGCTATTCTCATCCAACTATTACCTAAGCGGTACGGTATTAAGTTCCCAAGTTTTGGAACGGAGAACACAAGATTTAAAATAATACTATAAGTATTTCTGCTCAGATATAGAAGTGCCTCAGATAATCTTGTTGTACTGTTTGAGGTTACAGATAAACTTCTAGATGTCTTAAGTCATGCAGTTTAACTCTTAACCTCCGTTCGTATACTAATTTTCATTTAAATTAAAAAAAATATCGTTAAATCAGACGATCAGCTGTTCGCGGAGGAGCAGCTGCCGGAGGAGGAGGAGGAGTGGAGCGGGGGCGGGCGGGGCGCGGCGCGGCTGGAGCCGGGCGCGGTGCCCGCGCTGCTGGCCACCGCCTTCGACGAGCGCGCCGCCTTCCGCGAAGACGTCGACCTGCCCTTCACGCAGCTATACGCGGTAACTTCATTACCTCGTTTACTCTTCAATATTTTATTTAAAACCTTTTCTTGTCTTAATCAAAAAGGAGGTATCATAACTGTATTTGCCATTGTCGCTCTGTAAAAAGTCATATATAAAATTACCTATCATTACAATTAATTTCACTGACGACATTGTATGGCAACAGAAACCGACTTATAAAGTGTCCTAGCAAAATATCCTAAGCAATATTATTACACTAACCTGCATTAGCCGTTGTTTTAAATTACTTTTCTGCCGTTAGTATCATACCTACTCAATGAACCATTATCAATCCAAGATGCTGTTAAAAGTTCATGTTGTTCTATACCTTATCTAAAAATCGCTTATCCTAATATTCCTTCTGCAATTGATAACAATAAATTTTAATGAAGTATATACTTATATTCTTATATGTTATTGTTTGTAGCTAATAGCGGAGGAAGCTCGCACGAGCGGCGGCCCGTGCACGGCGTCGGTGCTGATGTTCCTCCGCAGCGCGTCCGTCAGCGGGCTGCAGCGCAGGCCCGCGCTGGCCGCGTCCCTGCTGCGCACGCTGCTGCACGCGCGCCCCGCCGGCTTGCCGGAGGTCACAGATCATTATTCTCTAGAGTGGAGCTTCGCCCCTCGGGGAAGTGCCACCGCCACACCCTAATTTACCGTTAAACAATTTATTTAGTTTCGGAAGAAGGATATGGTGACCGGACTTCACTTAATATGAGGCTACCACTTTAGTCCTCAAAAGCAAGAACGCATCCTCTACGAATGGGCGACCTTCGCGATGTTAATATTGTGTTTAAACTCCTTGCATCCTTGCAAGTTGGCGGATGTCTATAGTAGACTTTTCCAAACAGAGGTATTATATGGCGGCTCACTTCGTTTGTTTCCATTTTTGTGTTACATTTGGATTGTTCGTATTCAAATGAATGTATCTTCCACAAAAATGATGGTCTATTTCTATATTTGTTTCCCAGTGAGTTAGAGAATCAAGGCAGCTAAATATATTTTATTGAAATTTTTTATTTGTATTAGAAATACCCATTATCATTACTTTTGGATGACTCCTCTTATTACATTCAATAAAGACCCTGCTTAGTTTGGGATCAAGCTAAAGTGTGAAAATGATTGTACTTTACTGTACCTTCGTGTGGATCATGAAGTCAGCCATCGATCAGTTACTGGTAATGTGCACGGTCCTTGGTCGGCAGGCGGCGAGCGCGCTGCTGGCGCAGTGGAAGTGCGGGCGCGGCGCGGTGGCGGAGGCGCTGCGGGCGGCGGCGCGCGGGGGGCTGCGCGCGCTGCGCTGCCGCCGCGCCGCGCTGCCGGACCTGCCGCAGCCTGCCACCAAGGAGCAGCTCGTGGCGGGTGGGTTTGCTCACAGCGTCCTCGTTCTTATACCGTTTACAAACAATACCCACGTCACTATATTGGTCCAAAATTAACATTCATTTTTATTTGCATAAGTTTTGTTTATTGATATTAACTTGATTGATTAACAATGTCTTCATTGTTAACGTTATTGAGGCCTTGTATGTGTGCACATTATACTCACATTGTATATTTCATTTCAGACTTCACTGTGTGCTAGCGATTAGTATTTATTTGCTAATACGTCGCGGTCTATCCTATTTCTCCGTACTGCAATCGAGCTATTATTTATAATAAAAATTATGCTCGTCCATAATCTTCGTATTCAGTGGTTCATTCGATAAACTTATATGGTGTTTAGATACTTGAATAATTGTTTAATTTATAGCAATGGAAGCAGCAACCCCCAGCACACTGGAGGCGATTGGCAACCGTATCATCGAGACCCAGGACACTCAGGTGGTGGTGGAGGCCATCACGCAGCTGCTCGAGAACAATCAGGATGGAAGATACGAGGTAACGATATCGTGATATCCGACTATAAATCTCCAGACAAAAATATCATAATAATGAATCTGAATATCCTCAAAAATAAATTGCAAATAAAAATAAACGTCAATTTTTCTTTTAGTTTGGCCCACTCTTCTATTGTAAAGGTACCTACTTGGTAGCAACTTGCACCGAATTGTTGTGGAAGACACGGCTATACTATTTTAATTATTTTAGGTGAAACGCGAACTGGACGAGGAGAGCTACGTGCACGTATTGTCTCGGCGTGGGCTCGGGTGCGGCTTGTTACTGGACTGGCTTGCCGAACTGAACCGAGAGACGCTTGGCACACAGGTACACACAAATACGCCCACACACACACACTTAGACAGACGTACATAAACCTGCGCGCATGTATGTATCACTTTAATAGCACATCTAGTATCCAGTCAAACTTTCTTAGTTTCATTGTTATCTTATATTACTTATTTGCCATGCGTTTCGGCCTACTTAACTCTCTGTTCAAACTTATGACCGAAAGTAAAAGCTGTCGATTTCAAAGTTAGTTTGAAGTAAATATATCTAATGTGTTGCACATTTAGATGCGGTTGATGTTCATGGCCGGCGGCGCGGCGTGGCGTCCGCTGCTGGTCACCCTGCTGGCGCACCGCGCGTCGTGGCGCACGCTGCACACCTGCCTTACCGCTCTGCTGCAGCCTAATGGGTTTGTTTTATGTTCGTTTGTTCGCGGCTTCATCTTTTTTGGGCTTTCTTTTCCTGATTTTTCTATTTTTTCCTTAAAATTTTTCAAGTCCTACTTAAAGACTAAAGTTTTAAGCGATATCCCTTTTTTACATATTTGCGGGTTAAATTTGTTAAATTAGCAAATGTACAAACATTCTTTGAAGACTTGGTGATTTTTAAAAACCTCACTTTCTCACAAATAATTATTCGGTCTAAGAGGCCATAGTATGATAGGGCCAGTTATTTCACAATGAGTGGTGTGTGCACAGAGGGTGGGAGCCGCGCGCGGTGCTAGACCTGGCGGAGACGCTGGCGGGGCGCGAGCGGCCGGGGCAGGGCCGCGAGCGCGCCGCGCACCTGCACTGCGCCGCCGACGACGCGCTGCGCCTCTCGCACGCGCAGGTACCTGCTCAGAGCAGGCAGCAGGAATGAGCTTATTTGGCGTTAAGCTAAAGTCAAAAGTTTTAGAATTAAATGAAAAACTTAATTGTTATATTGAACCGAAATGGATGTTAAAAAAATCTATACACAGTGAAGAATCAAAATAAATGTTATTAAAATATCAGTAATAATGAAAAAGTTACAGTGAAACCGTTGAATTATAAGGGCGCAGGACTGGATAGAGTGGCACCAACTAAATAAGGCCTATGTGAAATTCGATATGGCGTACGGGACCTGAAATGTACAGAACATAATATACAAAGTATATATGTATGTTAAAAGTATGAACGCTGTAATTTTTTCTCCAAATAAAAATGTTTCAATGTACAATGTGTGTGTGTCAGCTGGAGGTGCTGATCGGGTACGTGGGCGCGGAGGCGACGGCGGCGCAGCGCGGCGGGGTTGGAGGCCCCGGGGGCGGGCTGGAGGCGGCGCGGCGCTGCGTGGAGGCGCGCCTGCCGCTGCTGCTGCGCTGCTGCGCCGCGCCGCACCTGCTGCTGGCCGCCGCGCATGCCGCCGCGAACGACCACCCGCTGCTGCTGCTGCTGCTCTACATGAAGGTAGCTCTTTGTGGAAATAGATATAGAAAATACTTTATTAACATCAAATATACAGCAACACAAACAATATAGCAAACTTAAACTAAAGACAAAGACAAAATATTTATAACATTTTATACCTATTGCTCTCTAAAAAGGATATATAAATGATATTATGTATACTGCTACAATTTCAAAATATGTAAGGCACTCAGACTTTGCTCTGACACAACACCACAACTGCTGATTTTCAGTGCACCTCACAGTGTAGTTCGGTCAATAGTGACAAATTTGTTCGCGTAAATTAGCCATGTAATGTGTTTAAAAATAGTTTCTTTTTTTTTCGTTATTGTATTAATTTGTTATTGTATTAAGTTGAGTTTAACACATTCCTACTCTTCACTTGTATGTCTGCCGACACATATACACTGGCCGTGCCGCCCAGGTGCCGAAGGTGCTGCAGCTGCTGCGCGAGAGCGGCGAGCGGCCCGCGGCGGCGGGCGGCGCGATCGCGGCGGGCCCGCTGCGGCACGCGGCGCGCGCGTCCACCAGCGCCACGGACCGCGTGTCGCACGCGCTGCTCACCGCGCTCGCCGCCGCGCCGCACCACCACTCCAAGGAGCACGCCACCAAGTATGTCGCTCCTTATCTCGCTAAACTACATTTCATGAAATGTACTAAAAACTTTATTTTCTTTAAAAGAGTGCAGACACTTTTTTTCCGCCTGCTTTTTTACCCGGCCATCCATAGCCAAAGAATGCCAGCATAATTTTATAACCCACCAATGAACGATTTTTATTTATTGTTTTAAACGAAAAAATGTAATGAAGTGAATAATACGAATGTAATTAAATTCTTATACTTTTATTTTTATTTTTTAATTGAATAAAAGCAGGCCCCGGGCGGCGGCTGATTACCTATCAAGTGTTCTGTCATTTTGTTTATTGTTCTTTTTAATATGGATAATGTTTAGAATGAATTGTGAATGATGTCGGCATCTCTATAACGTTCGTCCGTATGGCGGCAGGGCGTGGCGCATCGAGGGCGCGGTGCGCGCGGTGTGGGCGCGCAGCGCGGGCGCGGGCGAGCGCGCGCTGCCGCTGGCGGGCGCGCTGCTGCGCGGCGGCCGCGCCTCCCACCACAACCACCTGCTCGCCGCGCTAGAGATGCTGCCCGACGACGATCTCTTCACGTCGCCCGCTAGGTAACATACTACATACAGTTGCCAAGACAACACTAAATGTACCCAATTTAATAATTAGCAACACATCAACATATGACATTTAATATACACATACATACACCCTTTACATGTCTTCTACTGAAGTATATCTTAAGCCATAAGATTTTTAATTCTTATGTTAAATATTTATGTATAATAGTAGACTTCTAATAAATACGTATTTGTTTATAAACTTTGTTCCAGCGAGGAGATCCACGGTATCCTCGACTGCTTCCTGAAAATGGTGCGCGGCAGCTCGGGCAGCGGCGGCAGTAACGCGTTGCTGCACCGCATCGCGCAGCTGCTGCGACGGTACCACACCGCCAGGCCCGTGCGAGCCGCGCTGCTGCTGAACACGCATAAGGAAACTATTGCGTTAGTAACACATCATCTCTTACACTCATCATTTCTATAAGGAACTCATTATTCATTCAGTACTCATTTTTATTAGCAAGTTTACTCTCACATCATTTTGTTTATGATTGTTGACCAGAATTATAAATCAACCACTATAGTCGTACGTTTTCTATGCAGATTCTTACACAAATTGACTGTAACATTACACTTTAACGAATCGTTTATGTAGATTAAAATTTAATTACGATAGACAGAATTAAGGTTTCTCGGGACTGCATATACAAGAATAGCTTCCCAGCACAGGCGGCAGCAACGGCACGCCAGAACATATATAAAATTAGTATAAACGAATGGAAATGGTCTAGCTGTCTTCGAGTTTTTGCGAGATTATCGCTCTGCATTTAATGTTGTATGTATAGATAGGTGTATGTTATGCGTGGGCGCAGGTCGCAGCCGGCGCTGAGCGCGGCGTGCGGTGCGGAGGGCGTCGCCGCGTCGGTCGCGTCGCCGCCGCCGCACCCGCTGCAAGTGGTGCAGCGGCGCTCCGCCGCGCCCGACGAGCTCGCCTACATGCTGCAGGTACCACTACCACCCTACTTGAACTGTTGGAAGGACATTGACCACGTCGGACATGCGGAATATACAATTTACTACTTGTCATTAAAATGGTATATTGCGATTCTATATATTGTTACCAGATACAAAACTAGTATGATATATAAATACAATAGGTTAACGGTCGTCGAGTAACACTATAATTGTGTTATTCTCACCAATAGCAAGAGAGCTTCTTGTTAGACCGCGAAAACTGACTGACGCACCACCTCACTGTCACTTCAGGTCGGCTGTGTTCCGGAATAAGATCACCACACAAATTGTAAATTTGAAATATCTACGAGTTGACAGTGATATCATGAGTAACATAATTCAAGACAAATGATGTGTTG
Organism: Tiana niger; assembly: GCA_018249895.1. Lineage (NCBI taxonomy): Eukaryota > Metazoa > Arthropoda > Insecta > Lepidoptera > Hesperiidae > Tiana > Tiana niger. The sequence continues at coordinate 15,417 of DWNH01000413.1, forward strand.
TCAGGAGTTGGAAGCGTGGGGAGCGCGGCGCGGGGGGAGAGAGTGGAGCCCGCG
>DWNH01000414.1:0-15470 GCA_018249895.1 Tiana niger
ATATATAATGCAGAGATATCTATTACACAAGTGCAAAATAAAAAGCATTATTTATTTTTTCACTTTGCTCGTGTCCCCTACTCTTTAGTTTTCTACCTTAAAAAAATTTCAGTGAAATTTAGAATTTAACCATCTTTCGTTTAAACAACGCATTCGGTTGGTATACATATATATATGTAGGTATATATATATCAACGAACAATAGTCACATCGCTTACTTTCCAACTCGAAACAGAGTCAACTCATTACTCACTACACACAACGAGTAGTTAGTACCTTTCCTACCCTATACTATTTACAAGCATACATTTACGGATTGTTTCTCGTTTAGTACGAAAACAAAATAAGCGAGTGTCTCATTGTCACCAATTGCATTAAATAGTATATATTTATGTAAGTTAAATTTAATATCAAAATATTATTTCACAGCAACATAAGATACCTCGAAAAAGTGCAGCTCAAAAATCTGTTATTTCCGTCAGTACGTCCGAAATTTTACTACAAGATACAAATACAGTAAAAACTGGAAAATGTGCACAAGTGAAAAAATCAAATAAAACGTTGGTCGATACCAATAAATTAAATAACCAATCCAACCAAGATACGGCACATTTAATTCAAAGCCAAGATATAGAGACAAGAAAAATAAAGAAGGTAAAAAGAAATCAAACTGAAGACACTCAATTAAAAGATGACTACATACACTCTAAAGCTAAAAAGAGTTTGAAGAAAAATATTTCTGCGACATCATTTAATAATAATAACAAAAATACCATTACTGCTGCTAGTAAATCAAATATCAAGAATATTTGTTTAACACCACCGAGAAACAACTGTGCTAACTGCAAATCACTCGTAGAACATAATAGTTTACATAATAAATCGAATAACGTAGTTAATAAAGTATTAAAGAAAGAAAAAACCTCTAAAATAATATCTCAGTCCGATAATACGTATAAGCCAAAAAAAGTTAAAAATGATAAGGAATCTAATCTCAAATCTGAAATAGTAAATAGTAGCAGAAAAATTAAACAAACATGTGTTACCGATAAAAAAAGACAAAACGTAATTAAAGCTAAAGAATATTTGCCTACAACAAGTCATGTAAGCGATGATTTAAAGAATAAATTAAAAAAAAAACAAAAAACACTTGGAGAAGTCACTTCTATAAAAAGTATTTTAAAAGTGACAAAAAAGTATGATGTAAATAATTTAAATAAGTCATTAGAATCTGATAAAATTAACAGAAACGATAAACGCAATACCAACATCACTTGCAACAAGCACAAAACACATAAAGTTACAAAAGAAAACCTATCAAGAGGAGCAAAAGGTAAGTCCTCAAGCGACAAAAAAATTATATCAAAATCACCTATCAAAAAACAATCACTTAAAACAAAAACTTATAAAAAAATTAAACTTATTATAAATGTAATATGTAAGGAACAAAATTTGCAATCTTGTGATACTAATGAAAGCACTGCCGGTAACAAAGCATGTGCAGCATCAAACATGGACCTTGATTTTCTTAATGACTTTGATATTGATGAAATAGTCGAAAGCTTGGACACATGTGACCGAGAAACAAATAAATGGTTTAATGAGATGTCAATGAAAACAGACACAATAAATTATGTAAATTCTAATGCACATCTTGGATTATACGAAACTGCTGCGGATCTAATAAAAATATTAAAAGGTGAAGAAGAAGATGATCTAATAAGGCAATCCATTGAAAATCAAAATGATTTACTTTTCGGGTAATTTGTAAACTGTCAACTTGCTAAATTAATGCATTTATTAAATATTATATTGAATTTATTTACCTGTATTGACAACGTACATTTCAATTTATTTTCAGCAATAATTTGCAACAAAATATTCAACATAGCGAACGTTATGCGGGAAATAATTTACTAAACCCAAATATAGGTATAATGCAAAGTGATCAAGTTGAGATGCCAATTAAAATAAAGGAAGAAAATGAAAGGTTAGAAATATTTGCAGAGACAAAACAATGTACTTCATCAAGGGAGACAAGCGATATTCAGAATAATGACAGCAAAAATAGTTACTGTACCAAATTATTTAATGAGCAAGATGTTCTAACTTTTAAATCTAGTAACGTTGATTCAGTTAAAAAAATTTCCTTAATAGATGAACCTACAGATACTGATACAAGAGATAGAAATACTAAAATTGATTATAATTCCAACACCTGTTTACAGCTTGAGAACATTTTGAAAACATGTTTCGACTCTAACAATACTAAAGAATTACTACAAACTAATGCAAGAAACAAAGAGGAGTCAAGATATGATAATAGTTTTTTAAGCTATGTACAGGAATCTGGTTCTGTAAAAATATTACATAGTGATGAGAAAAATAAATGTAATGAGCAAAATAACTTCAAAAAAGGACTTGATAAAAATTCAAGTTTTTATGGAGAAAATGAAAACAAAAAAAATGTTAACCCGTTTCAGGAAGAAATCGAATGCAGACAAAAGTCTGAACAATTGTGTTATAATGAAAATTCTAATAGCATAGTTCAAAATATACTTGATAACACACGAGATTCTACACAAGAGATCAACGTAACTGACAATAGTTCTCACAAATGTACTGCGAAAGCGGATATTAAAAAAAACCAAAGTCAAAAAATTAAAGGCGAAATAAAACCTTGGCTAAATGACGATTGCCACAAGCCTCACGATAAGGTGAAACAAAATTATGAAACACATAAACTTATAAATCAAAGTGGAGATGAAAAGTACGTAAGTGATATGAAAAGTTTCAGGAATAAAGATGTTATTTTAAAAGAAACTGCTAAAACCAATATTCAATTGAAAGAAAAAAAAGATGCTGAACAAACAAAAACGCCTGATACTACTAATACACAAAGCCAAGAGAAAGACAAAAAACACAAAAATGATAAAACTAAAAGCCTCGAGGTTTCTGAAATACCTCATTTGACTGGTATTATAAAGAACGATTTTAATTTAAAAGATACAGTTATTGAATTTAAACAATCTGCTGATGATGAAGAAAATGGATCTAATCACGTTAAAGCGCCAAAAGAAAATGATGAAAATAAAACTCTGTTAACTTCAAAAAAGCTTGGTGTGCAAAGAGATATACTCAACATTTCAACTATCAACTCTGATATTGTTTTACAAAATTTAACCGATAAAGATGACAACACTAGGGAAAGGATTATTAACTTGCATAATACTGAAACTAAAACTACAGGACAACCGCATGAAATCAATGTAAATCTAAAGAAACCTTACGATGTCGATAATATAGTAGAGGATAAAGTAAAAATTTCTGAAATTCAAATTTCAAACGATGATAAACCCGAAAAGAATAATAAGGAAGATGTTAAAAATGGTAATCTCGAAGTGGCATCCAATGAAACTTTATCTAGAACTATCACATTAAATGAAGACAGTGTCACAGATTCAAATGAAAAAAGTTTGAATTTAGATCACAATCTACAATCAAATGTAGATGCAAAAGTAGCACAAGAACTAGAAAAAAAAATTTTCACATATTTAGGATTACCATATTCCCTTATTTCACTTATTCATAATGGGAAATTCTCTAAGATTTTCAGATGTAAACATCAGTGTGGAAAATACTACGCTCTTAAAATATTAAAGAAGTAAAGTATTAAGTATTTTATTTTCCTAATTTTCAAGATTTAATTATTTAGATAAAATTATTTGATTTTAATATATTATTATACCTACGTAATTTTTTACAGTCCCAGGCATGGTATGGATACGAAAAAGAAACAAATGTGGAATTCTCTTCAAAATTATATACCTAGGAATAATTTATTTACCGTTTACTTAGTAAACGCTTTCAAGTCCGAAGAAAAGTGGTATATTTTAATGGAATACTATCCGAAAAACTTAGCCCAAGTATTAAAAGATGCTGAAAAGTCTTTGTGCATAGAACACATCCAAGATTATGCAAGACAGTTGGTAACAGCTGTGGTGTTCTTAAAGAATAATAATATGGTACACTTAGGTAAAATGTTTTATTATTATTGTTATACCGCCACTGTACGAAACGTGAACTAAGATTCGTCAGAATAGTTTGTTTTGATAATGTTTTCAATTGATATGCAATAGTATCCTTTGAATGTTCATATCTGTCAAAGTATTGTTTTATTTTCAGATATTAAACCGGGACATATCTTAATAAACTGTTCTAATACCATGTTGAAGCTGTGCGGTTTTGATAATCTGTGCTACGTTGACAAGATGACTATTCTACCCAATGTGGGTACAGCAAGTTACCGGGCGCCAGAAGTAATTCTAGGTTATCCAGCAGGATTTGAAATCGATGTATGGTCGACTGGTGTCGTGTTATTTGAAATGGCCGCAAACATGAAACTGTTTCCAGGAAGTTACAATAACGACATTCTCTACAAACAAATTTGTACACTAGGTTGTGTACCGTACGATATGATACATAAATCTAGGTATGCTAGATATCATTACAACGGTACCAAGTTTATGCGGCGTTTGGGACTCGGGGGAAAGGTTGGTATTAGAACCATCTAGATTTTGATTTTTTCTGTTTTCAAACAGAGGAAATTCAGAAAAATAAATAGTACTATTTTTTTATTTTTCCAGGTATATTAAGCATATTTTGCTTTAGTTATCAGTTTTTTAAAAGAATTATATGTTCCTGAAAATTAAGCGTCACATATAGGAAATTAATTGTCCATGTTTTATCAGCTTAGCGAAAAAATATAGTATTTTTCGTACTATATTATTTTTATGTAGTATATAGTACAATTGAGTTAAATATAGTATGATACTATATAATATAGTACGGGTAGTATAGCCTAGTTGGTATATAAATTCTTTAATATTCGATCCTACTAACAATGGTATTTTTTTTTGTTTTTAGGATATACGCTTACTTAAAAGCTTTCCCAGAAATAGAAAACTGTGCGATGCAATATATGACACATACTTCGCAAATTGGGGCCATGAAAGGACTAAAAGGCAGCAGATTAATGATATGAAAAAACTTGGTGTTCTGGTGACTCTCTTACAGAAAATGTTAGTTATTCATCCAAGACACAGACTGTCCATAGAGTATGTATATGGAAATCAATTTATTTACGATGCATACAAGTATCATGAGTGGTAGTTATTTTGTTTGAATTATTTTTTTCTTTTTTTCTTTTTATGTTCATTTTTTATCATGTTAAGAAAATATCTATTTATGAGTTCAAAGTAAATAACAGTAAGAAATAGTGATGTAGCGTATTAGAATTAAGTTTCTGTTTTTCATATTTCGAATTTTGTCTTTTTATCATATTAAGAAAAATATCTATTTATGAGTTCAAAGTAAACAATAGTAAGAAATAGTGATGTAGCGTATTAGAATTAAGTTTCTGTTTTTCATATTTCGAATTTTGTGATTGTTGAGTTTTTGTTTCTCTTTTTGGTCGATTTGTAAGCGAGTTATTAAAATTGTTATAAGTAAAGTTTAAGAAGGTTAAAAATATCTTTAATGTTTGTTAGAATAAACATATTTAAGTTCTGATTACTTTTTTTTTTCTTTTTTAAATGCTAATAAAAAAAATTGTCAAACAGCTAGATCACCAAATTTATATCCTACGGATAATGACCCACGGTAACAATTTTTTTGCAATTAATATGTTTTTTTAAGGTTAAATAATTTTCGAAATTAATTTGATGAATACAATATAAATACTTATTAAATTAAATACGTAGGGCATTTAATTTAGATGAAATTTGCTCTTTACAGCAAATCATTATCACTGATATTTTAAAAATTATCACAAATTAAATTTTTCACGTGGATTTTTTATAATATTGTTAAATTCTTTGGGGACTCCCTACAGTGAGTTACTTCACTACGCCATATTATATGGCTAAATCTTATAATGTTATCTATTTATACTTTTAGGCTTTAGTTTTAGATTAATTAGATTCATTATGGGAAGGGTTATAAAGTGAAAACAAAAGTGACTTATATGCTGTATATACATTTATTAAAATCCTTGCATCGTTCAAACAACATGGAACAATAATATCATTTTGATAAAACAATTCGGTGATAAGGAAGAAAAAAAAGATAAGAGATTACCAGCATACCAGCTTACCACTGACCCTTCACCATATTAACGATTAGGTACGAGTATTTGTAAAAGGATACGTAAATTTTTACTGTATTTAAAGATTTTTATTGAACATAAACAATTACAAGAAATATTATTGACCGTAAACAACTGTGTTGCAGCCGTTTACGCCCATCCCAAAACACGGAGGATGTATGTTCTACAGAAATGTGTATACATTTGCGTATTTTGCTAGTACAAAATAGATTAAACTCTTTTGAAAATCATAGCACTTAAGAGTACACGAACTAAGTTGAAAAAATGGCAACATAACATTACTGTGAATAGATAAATTCTTCACACCACTGCCTCACACGAAACGTGGGTACCATGAACATACGTAAAGACAACTCCACTACGACCCAGCCTGGGAACAGACAAAGATATACCTAAAACCTTTTCATTACACCAGCGCTGAGCAAGTGGGTTGATGATCCTTTTTTTTTATTGAATCAAAGTAGCAAACGTGCGTACAGGCTACCTGGTGTTTAGTGGTCTCTGCAACCCGTGGACGTCCACTTATAATTTCAGGCCGTATTTTAGTCCTACTTGAGACCGCAAATAGATACGTTGCTACTTCTGAAGACTAAAATGGTCGCCTCGTATTTAGTGAACTCTGGCAACCCTACTGGGGCGTCCACCCTACTGTGTCACCATACTGTGACGTCTATTATACCGCAAGTCTGTACTGTAAATGTTTTAATTGTATGTTTAATTGTATTGCACACTAATTTTAGTTTTACGTCCCCAATTTATAAAATACTATTGGCTTACCTTATGATTACTTTGAACACAACACGTAGAAGGCTCGTTGCTACGGCGGAATTCTCGGTTGCTAGTCCAAGTCGACTCCTAGGATATACATAATTCACTTACATGTCCGGGCACTTCCTTGGTGTTCCCCTCGGGTATATGGAAGAGTATTATCGCGGTTTGAAGGCAAGAGTGCGGAGAACGGAGCGCAGACTCTACATCGACGCGGAAGAAGCCGCGTCGCTGCAGTTGTATGATATCGCCCTTGCGAACGTTGCTTATCGCCTGCTCGCCCAGCATCGGCACCTCCCACTGTAGAAACATGAAAAATTTAGAACTAATACTGTTACTACTAAAACTGTTATTGAACAGTTACCAACAGGGCAATGTAGGCGTTACCATTGCTACATTTAGAAATATGGCTACGGTAGACTACTTACATACTTTTAGAAATATGGTTTTGGTAGACTAAATATGACACAATAATTTTTTGCCTTTGGAGCAGTGGTGGATTTAGGCATAGGCCCGTGAGACCCAGAAGCATTACATCATAGAATGTGCCCTAAAACCGGTTTATAACGCATTTTATATAATAATTCTAAGCTCCTGCACTTCTTCTCAGTGTAAACTTTAACTATGCCAAATTTCACAGTTCTCTGTTACCGCAATGTGTTTAAAAAGGGATCCAATGTTTTCTCTACACATATTAATATATAGATACCTTCTCATAAATAAATGATAAAAACCATAAAAGAGTGTAGTGGTTAAGCAATGACCCTACAACTTACCCTAGTCTGATGTCCAATATACTGCTTGAAGTCCTCATCCTTTCCTAGCAGTGGCTTTGATATGATGTGGTCAAAGTACACACAGTGGACTGACGGCATGGGTGTATCTCCGTCCTCGCATAGCCATGTCAGTTTGAACGTCTTCTTGTAGTCCTTGTTGTCAAAGTTGGGTGTGCCTTCAACCAAGGTTATAGTACCATCTGGCCCTCTATAAGGTAAACAAAATAAATAAATATCTTGGGACAACTCACACACACGTCTAATCACAAACATTGCTCATCACAAACATTTGTTCGGGGTGGGGATCGAACCCACGACTTCCCGTTTAGCAGACAGGTTTGCTAACCACTAGACAATTTAGTCAAACGATCAAACATTTTTCGCAAAAGACTAAACATTATACGCGAACATGACGATGCAGAATATTTCGACGAACATTTAATCACGGGAATCACATGCTATTCTCAAACAAATAAATAAAATAATAATCATACCTATGAATCTTGTCGATCATGACATTGCCAAGGTTGATGAAGGTGGCGTTCTCTCCCTCCTTCAAGGCCGCGGCGTCAGCTGGGTCTATTATGAGCCGAGGGCCCACCCATACCGTCTTACTACCCAACTCCGGGTTCTTAGGATGAAGAGGAACAGTATAAGTGCTTTTTGCTGTGTCTTTTAAGGTAACCCGAACTGGGGATGCCTCCAGAACTGTGTAGCGGGGCGCTATTGGGTCTATAACCTGAAACATTATTATACAATAATATTGTCATTATTGTAGCAAAATATATTATAAAGTAGTAGTTTATCTATGAGTAATAGAATTACATAACTATGAAGCTACTGCTCATATAAAGAATAACAAAAAATAACTGTATGAACTTAATGCTCATATAAAAAAACTATTTTTTACTAAATTTTTATTAATACTAATTTAACTAAGTTTAAACTGAAAAGGAGGAAATAATTTATTACATACTCTGTATAATAGAAACAATTAATTATTACGGTAATTAGTATGGTGGTTATGACAATACCTTCTTGTTGATAGCCCAGATCTTGTCCCACTCCATGAAGACGACGGAGCGGCTGGAGCCCTGCGCAGTGATGAACTGCCGCAGCCCCTCCACCGTCATGCCGCGCCGCAGCACGCCGCGGACGGTGGGCATGCGAGGATCGTCCCTGTAAAAACGTCAGAGACAAAGTTATTTATTTGCACAAATATTGGTACCAGATCATATTTACCTTTTCAGCTGTACAAATTACAGTAATACTTACTTGCTATACACTAAATTTAAATAAAATTAGACTAATTAAGTACAGCATATTAGCATTAACGGATATGTAACTGCACGTATCTGTGAATATTTGTAAAAAATACATTTATACACATCGTTGTACGTCCAACTAAATACATTAATGTAATTTCATTTTTGTCAAAGTCGGAAAAATACGCAAATGTTTATAGTGAGTTGTTGAGTCAACACTGCACTTTGTTTTGTTTGAGACAAAGATGGGTTCGGCTCAGCCGAGCGCCAATAGCGGAGTTGCGGAAGTGAAACTATGTAAGTTTGGATATTTGTTACGCAATCAGGTAAAAACGGCTAGACCGATTTGAATGTAATTTGGTACACAGGTAGTTCATAACCTGGATTAATATATAGAACATTTTTAACTTGTTAAATATCACGGTTAGACCAAATACCCCAAGGGCGAAGCGCGTACAAAAACACCTACATAATAAAAAAATATTTATCTATGTGTAGCTAACGATGAAGTGGGCACATAGATTTTCATCCAATCCTCCTGAGGACTGAGTACAGCACAAATGTCAGTAGATGATCGCTTATTGTTAAGGCACTAGGCATCACGCTTTGTTCCCCAAATGTTTATACATATATGTATAGTTATAATTTGTATTTACAGCCAAAATAAGTTTGTATTTCATAACAAAAATACACTACATTACTTCTAGAAGACAGATAATACATACCACCCGTCAACAAGTCCTTGTTCCACAAACCACGTCAGCTTCCTCTTTGACAACACAGTGTTCGTCATACTCAGTCTGGAATTTATAAAAGTAATAAGAATTACAGTTTAAAAATTAACATTATTCCAATTCTAGTGTTGTACATCAGTTAGCTATCCACTTTTTCTTATTGAAAGTAGTAAACGAGCATGCAGGCCATCTGGTATTAAGTGGTCTTTGCAACCCATGGACGTCTTGCAATTTCAGACAGTACCTTAGTCCTACATGAGATCGCAAATTGTTGCTTTGCTACTTCTGAGGACTAAGATGGTCGCCTCTTAATTAGTGAGCTCCGGCAACCACACCCTCTATCTGAAGCACAATAAATTGCTTTACGGTAGGATTGGGTGTGGCGGTGATGTTTCCCCAGGCGGCAACCTACCACCTATAACCAATCATTAGACAACCAACCTTATCCAACATTTAGACATGTAACTCCTGTGGAGATTCGATAGTGTTCCAGTCCTAAATCCTCTGAAATCAGTGGTTTCCTCCTATCTGCTTAAAGTTATCAGTCCATCAGGTCAAAGCGCGACCAGAGTTTTGATAGACCAGTGAAGATAGATACTGTACACTCGAATCGAATAGAATCAAATCTCGTTAATTGTCAAATACAGATGTATGCAATATATGTAGATGTTTTGTTATATGCAATAAATAAGCATTTCGCTGCAATCTCACCTGAAAACCTTAACTGATGATACCGACTAATAAAACATCTTAGACTTGTAGGATTTTTTCCCGTAACCACAAAAATTTCCTAGTCAATAACCATACTAATCTATAATGTTGGCTATACATATTTTATTTATTTATTTATTTATTTATTTAAGTAATACATAATATAATGCGTAACATAATATAGTGCAATCGTTGGTTCCACACTAAGATACCCTGTGTTGTGGGTGACCAACGCCTTAACATATATTACCATGTGATGCAGTCATGAGTACAAAAAAACAAACAAAAGTAATTACTTAGTAATAAAATATCACCTGCTATACTCCCAGATGTACGGTTTTCGTAGTCCTAGCGCGTCTATGAACCAATAGAACTGCGGGTCTCGATCGTGATACTCCATTGTGCGCAACACGTGAGTCACGTCCTCCACAGAGTCCACTATGGGGCACGCGAAATCGTATGTTGGGTATACCCTGAAATAGGCAAATCATCACTATCAATAACATTATTTAACAGGTTGGTGTCCTGACCAGAGTGAAGCAGTACTTCACTGCAGGGTAACTTCTGGTCCTCTACAAGGCCCAAGTAAGGCCCCACGTGGAGTACTGCTCCCATCTATGAGCAGGGGCACCTCAGTATCAGCTTAATTCATTTGACTCCGTACAGAAGCGTGCAATCCAAATCGTCAACGACCCAAAATTGATCGACAGGTTAGAATCCCTTAGTCTGCGAAAGGACATAGCGTCGCTTTACGTGTTCTACCAACTTTACTACGGTGAGTGCTCCGAGGATTCGTCCAGGATAATGCCTACGTCACCCTTTTTTCACTATACCACCCGTTTGAAGATTGAGATTTCACCCGCACCATCTGGACTCATGGCGGTCTTCCACGGTCCGATTTAAACGCTCATTCTTTCCACGTACGTCTAAATTATGGAATGATCTTCCTGCAGAGGCATTCAGGTGGACTATGACATTGGGTTCTTTAAAAAAGGCGCTAAAAGAGCTCTCCTTCAAAGCTGGCAACTGAAGTTAAGTGCTTCTGTATCAATTCTGTATTGTGTGTTAAATAATAGTTAACCTTATCTGTATATAATAATATAATATAATAATATCTTGGGACAATTCACACACAGTCATCTGATCCCAAATTAGGAAACCAGGCCTGTGTCTGATTACCATAGGGTAACAGACAACAGATAAACATACATAAATATTGTTTTTTTGTAAATACATACTTATATAGAGAAAAATAGAGTCAAAGGTCAATAAGACCTTTATTCAAGTTACATTCTTACTTGTATTTCTTGCCAGTACGTGGATGTTCTTCAGGCTTGCAGCGGTAGATGGTGGGGTCACGCAAACAACCATTCATTGACTGCATGTCGATCTTAGCTCGCACGCAGTTCTGAATGCCGATATCTGTACCTTTCTTCATCTCCTCCCAGAGTTGCAGGTTCTTTTCTACAGCTGGAAATTAAGTTTAAAATAAAATAAATAAATATCATGGGACAACTCACGCACTATCATCTGATCCCAAATTAGGCAACTAGGCGTGTGCTATGGTAACCAGACAACTGATAAACATACATAAACATATATTTTTTTGTAAATACATAATTATATAGATAACAATAGGGTGTATTGTTAGACACAGAACAAATATTCGTGCTCATCAAACAAACATTTGTCCTGGGTGGGAATCGAACCCACGACCTCCCGTTTAGCAGTCAGGTTCGCTATGCACTACACAACGAAGCCAGTCAAAAAATAAAAGAAAAGTTGTGACAAAATGTAGTTCTCTTTTCTATTAAAATGGATTAATATATAGAGCAACAGACATTAAGGAACAAAGCTTAGAATTACAATTACTTAAGTATAATTGATAAAGCTACATCGCCACACAGTGCGCATTGACTGCAAGCCGTGACCTGCAGTTCTAGAGTTTTGATCCATTGCGATCCATCTATTAAGGATAAGACTCGTCGTACACAAGCAGTGAATCTGTAAATAAACCTATAAGGCCTTTTATTGTACGTGTTGTGCTGACATACATGAGAGATAGATGTTTTGTTTTATAAACGTTTCTATTTCGTACTCACATTTAACATTAGATACTATTATCATACATATCCGTCAGTAAAAAATGGAGAAACACGTGATGAACGTAAGAAGATAACGTTCTTGTTTTACAGTTGGGAACAAAAAAACAATATTTATAAATACATTTTCAAATAATGAAATGCATAAATATACAATTTTTTGCACAAACAAAGAAATGATGAACAACAAAATTTACAACAAATTCCAATTAAAAATGCATAAACATTAAAGTTTTAAAAACGATTTGATTGGTCTAATTATAAATTGAATTGGGTAGACGGACTGAGTCCCAAAATAGATGTGGTATGCGGAGAGGCTTAGTAGGAAAACGCTAGGACCTCCTGATGAGAGGTTATTGTCCTCGGTTTCTTTCTTTTCGCTAGTTATAGCGCTAACGGTACTCCAGCGTGAAATATTCGAATGTACCGATAGGTAGTTAGTAAATTAATATTTATTCCTATCAGAGTTATAGTGCTATGTCACGATATGTACAAATTAAAACTGAATGAAATTTGCGATAAGGATCCATTTACGGATGATTAAAAAGAAGTAATCAAACAAAAGATATTTTGGTTTTAGTAGCAAAAGCTTTTGAAAGAACGTCAATCAAAGTTTTACTGATAAATTGTTGTTAATTTTAAGAAATTGAAATAAAATATTGTTTGCTTTTACAGTAGAACGCTAATTAGGAATAGAACAAAAGAAATATTGATAAACCTTTTCTATAAAACATCATTTTGGTACAAGATTCTAAATTAATATTTTTTATATTATTTATTTAGATAGGTCTTATTAGATGGATTTGATAGGTGCCATGCTTGTTTGCTACTGTTATTCAATAAAAATTATGGAACTTCATTCATTAGTAACATTGAAAGATGAGTGACGGGGAACTAGATAATAAGTCATGTAATGAAAATAATATTACTCTAAAAAGTTAGAAGTATTACTATGCCGATTGACGACACTGAGCTGTTCTAAGTTTTAAATAAAGACATTCATTTTTCTCATTTCCTCTAACATGATTTAGATTTTCTAAAACAGATAAATAATTTATAAGTAGTTGAAAACGAAGCTAACTATTCTCAGATGACGCATGCAACCGAAATAAACGAAGCCACTGATTGGAGGCATCCATCACGCCTCAACTAATAGCTATAAATACAAAAAACAGCTCTAAATACGAACTTGGTAATCGAATTAGAAGCGCTTTGCTCTCGGGATTAGACTCGGCTTTGATCTGATTCAGTGGCTGGAAGCAGTTGGATTCAAATAAAACATGATTGTGGACAGATCTTGGAAGTTACGCTTCAGTTGTGTGCTTGTGATTTGTTTAGTGGAACAGAACCAGTTTACAGTGGTTTAAATTTACCACCCAATTTAAGTATGTTGGGGAAAAGTAAATATTTATCAAACATTATTAATTTTTACAGTTGCGACGACTTGAATGAGACAAGTAATATAAAAAAGACAAAACAAAAACAGTAGGACGTTGTTAATGATGACCGACGAAGGGAGTAAAATTTTACAGGTAAAAGTAACGAATACGCAATACAAAGCTAACAAACATCATAGTCCGAAACAAAACACAACAAATATTCTTGAAAATGTTACATTATTACGTAACATTTTCAAAAAAGCAGTACCATTCCAAGGACACAGAATTAACGATTTAAACTAAACTGTTCAATACAGAACACTATAAAATTAGGCAGTTTTGCTTGATCATTTGAAAGTTTAAACGAAAACGCAGCATTACAAGGTTAAATATAAGTAGATTACGTAATGCAAAGTAACATATTAAACGCTCTTCTAAATTAAGTGCTACCGAACACGGAGGCCGGAGCGAAGTGGCTAGCAACCAAGATGAGATTGACAGCTGACACGAATATCCAGAGTTTCAAGGATACAGCGCGTTTTACACAGACAATAGCGTCTGGGATACGCGTAAGAAACGGAATACGTCAGTCTTAAAAGCTCATATGATTGATAAGGTCATTTTAATACCGTTACAATAATATTTTTTAATAATGACGCTTTATACTATAATTCCAAATGATGCCACATTAGGTGGTCTCAGGTCTCATAAGTGGTAGAATGCCGCCCAGGGATGTATCACCACCACACCCAATTTTACTGTGAAGCAATTTATTATGTTATTTAGGGTGTGTATGCCGGAGTTCACTAAATACGAGGCGACCATCTTAGTCCTCAGAAGGAGCATCTTTTTGCGATATCAGGTAGGACTAATGTACTGCCTGATATAGACCAGTGACCACGAGGCCAGTCAAAATCATATACAAATAAATTATTGTAGGTATGGTTTCTTCGGCAAGTAGGGATGTTTTAGCATCTATGACCTCTGTAATTTAAGCTCTACCTTTCATCATTATCTTCAAGTGCCACAAGATAAAATCAACAGGTGGATTTATTTTCATAAAAAATAGTTTGAACCCGTAGGGTGGGCATCGAGTGATTTATCGTCATTGAGTGAGCCTAGCGATTTGCGGATTGAGACAATGCATCAATAGTGATGTGGTGTATCGATAAACGCTTCCCGTTGAATAATTTACTCGGGTCAGACAGTGACAGCGGGCCGGTCGCACCGGTTTTGCAGCGGGAGTGTGCTTAGGGTTGAAACATATTTAATGTAAGCAGATTTTAAACTGTCAAGATCCAAGATTTAACAGTTTTTTTTTGTAAGGAATTTACATACACTTAATGAATGTATTAACGGATCGCTTTAAGCACTTTTTGGCTCAAAAGTCTGCCCTGTAACAATGCAAACTATAAAAATCTTTTCTGACATTCCCGAATGTCGACCAACTCCACAGAGGTACCATCTACGATGAATATATATGTATATATAATATATATTTGACTGGCCTCGTGGTGTAGTGGTTAGCGAACCTGACTGCTAAACGGGAGGTCGTGGGTTCGATCCCCA
>DWNH01000415.1:0-15463 GCA_018249895.1 Tiana niger
CCATAGCACAGGCTCTGCCTAATTTGGGATCAGATAACCGTGTGTGAGTTGTCCCAAGATATTTAATCAATTTAATCTATTCTATTTTATTCAAATTCGGAATGTTACTAGTATCTATTTGTGCACCGGACAACATAATATAATTTAATACTCTACATAGTCCTGGAGAGTACGTGGCTTATTGATACGTTAAATTATTTTACTATATGATATTGATATTATTGTTATATCCATTCGTCCTCTGATATACTAAAATCGATGAAGTATTCAAGAACTTACTATTTATGCACTACTAAACTACTTTAACTACGTGTTACAATGTTAATGCTGTTTTAAGAAGCACTCAATTACACATTGAAGTCTTCAAACAATTGAGAGAGTTGTATGCAAATGTGTAGAACGGTAGCCAGTGAGTCAGCGGTGTACTCCCGCAATTATCACCACCTCACCGCTAACCGTGCAGACTCTGTGGACCAATATTTTTTCAGGCCAAACCGTATCTCACAACTGTTTGGTGCTAAAATCTTTGTTCGTTGTTTTATTGTGTGGCCGTAGGAAAATTGCATTCCCAGTCGTGTTGGTGTTAAGTGGTCACTGCGGCCCATTGACACCTATAACCAACCTCAATTGGAATAACGAGTGCTGAACACTCAGATGTGAAATGGGATGTTACTCAGAGATTTGTTATTGGACTCTGTTGTAAGTATATCTCAATACAGTAGCTGATCCTATATCTTATCTTATCAATAAATAAAACTGGAGTGTCTGTCTGTGACAACAAAATTAAGGTCGACACACCTATGCGAGCACTAAACACAATGAATAATTTGTAAAATTTTTGTTTATCTGCGTTTTGCAGTCGCGAATAGGGTCCGAAACCATTGAACGGATTTTAATTAAATGTTCAAGATATCTTAGTTTATACTTTAGTTAATCAATCGAATATTAATTTATTGGAATATCTCAAATTGTTTTTTTTTTTCGTTATAACGCTTAACTTGCGTACAGCGTCTGTATGGGCCACAACGAGTTTACAAGGAATCATAATACACATGTTTAAAAATTTACGTATCCTTTTGATGGTCTCGAGGAGTCCGGTTTCGTAGCGAACTGGTTGTCTCACTCAAGCTAAATACAAATAATTACTTCTACTAAGCCGCTTAACAAACTAAGTTCGAAAAAAAAAAACTAACATGGCATCTTATTCTTCACGTCACACCGTGTCACTGTCAACGGTGTACGTGTATTTTTTGCTCAGTACCCGTTATACCGGTTTCGATGTAAATATTTTATACGTTACGAGTTGAATAATAAAATTTAGAACATCAAAATATTCTCATACTCTCAACTGTTCCTGTGCGTTCAAAAATGTTCTGTTATAAAAAAAAACATGAACGAAATGAAATATGTTGAAACACGCAAATAATCACAAAAAGTGTATTTAGAGCGCAGTCAAAGCGAACCATGTATTGTTACAATTTTTTTTATAATAGTGCACATAACGCCTTTGGAAATCGCTCCTTTACAGAAAATCAAACCATAGACTAATGTCAAAATAGAAATACTAAATACTTAAATTCAATTACGAAATACCCCTTAGATGTCTATAACCGTCAAAATAATCCCACTAACATTATAAATATGAAAGTTTGTATGTTTAGATGACTATTGCCCATTTGTTTTTTTTTTTTTCTGATTTTTGATTTTTTTTGGAATGTACATATGTGGCAATAAATTAATTTTTTATTTATTTATATGAATCACGCAAAAACGGCTTAACTGATTTGTTTGAAATTTGGTACTACGGTAAAAAGTTAAGACTAAATATCGCGCGGGCGAAGCCGCTGCGAAAAACTATTTAAACATATTCATATACAGCAATATAGAGCAATAGACATTTTCAAAATATAAACGTATATATTAAAACTTAAGTAGAGATTGAAGAAATATCTAAATCCATTCTTTGTGTAGAAGTTGAAATGAAAAATCACAAGAGTAAATAATATAATTTAATACAAAAAAATTTCATTTATGTGACTCCTCTGAGCTGATGTATTTACAATTAAAAACGAGGCGTTTTGCTAAATTTTATTTGATTAAAAAAACTTACAATAGACAGCAATTTCCATCAAAAACGCACAACACCACTCAAAGGCCACGTACGCCTATCATTTCCAATCGAAATGTTATCTATATTCAGACCAAAGCATTTCTTTCGTACGAAGCGACGCGACGACTATAGACGTTAACACCAACAGTTGGACACCGACAAAATAGTAAATGTTCTTGTAACGTATTGATAGTGAGGAATCCCGATGGCAAAGATACGGACCCTTACAATGTAGGCAATAAAATGAAATAAAAACACAATGAAACAAACCAGCCAGACAGAGCGGCGCGATTCCAACAGCGAATATGGTAAAGCATTCCCGGTGAAGAGAGTGGAGTCGTTCGTTGCCAAAAGTACTAAACCAGTTTTTTATCAACGTACATCCGTTATGGTCGCCTTTCAAAGGAAATATAAATAAAAACTTTCGTTAGTTTCGAGTCAATAAAGCCGTGAATATTTTAGTACAATAAAATATATTTATTGCTATGAAGATATAAATTCGAATTAGCATAACATGCAATTGCGAAATGCCAAATTTACATAAATCCACTTTAATTAAGCAATGAGCTGTATTATAATTCATTAGATACAAGAGATAACCATTTGGTTATATAGAGATACATTTCATAATGAAATGTCCGTTATGAATGAAATTACGTTTCCCTCTTCACTACTAGATGGCGACACTTTAATTGAATTTAAAAAAATTTTGCACACGAAAATTGCATTGATTTTATTTTTAAATTTCGGTTAAAGTTTCGAGCTTATATAAGAAATATTATCAGTTGCAATATAAAGACAGCAGCGAGTCATCAACCAACAATTTGAACAACGCATTGCGTTAGTGTGCGTGAAAACATTTGAAACAACAACGGTCGCATTCGTAATTAGGTACAACCGTTCAAACAAGGTTCTTCAATTTGTATCTGTGCTATTTTAAATATTAATCTACATAAAGAGAACATAAAAGGCAGATGAACTCTGCGTGTAGTTATGACCTAAAACTTCTGGAAAACAAACATTTTACTTGCATTATAAGTTTTTTTATTGTACTAAAACGAAGTTACACAGCCTAATTTGGCCCGTCCGCGCTTGCCTAGTAGTTGATCGGTGTACACTCAAACGTGCGTATTTGCCAAACCGCGACAGAGGCGTTGTACGGCGACCCCGCTGACTCACGGACCGGCTGCGGGGTCCTAATGGCCAAAACCGTTGCCTACAATAAAAATTTCAAATATACGAATTGAGACGACAGACAAACGGTCGCTTGTGACCACTAATCGGTGAATTTATATGCAACGATCGTGGTTAAACTTCTGGAACGTACAACTCTTATACATTCATAGCGTGCGAATTAAACGCCCTTTAGACTTTAATGTAATTACAACAATTTCTATGTTTTTAGTTTTTAACCAACATTGTCTCTCACTAACGGCTTCTTAATAAGTGTGACTGAATAAGGGTATCTCTTAATATAAACATTATTTTTTAATAACAAAATTGTTAATGCTATTAGATTTTAGACGACTTCCTATATAAAAATTTGTGTACCGCGTGTTACTTACATACTTAAGTATATATTTATTGAATAAAAGTAGAAAACGAGCATGCAGGTCATCTGGTGTTAACTGGTCACTGCAGCCCATGGACATCCATTTGCAACTTCAGGCAGTACCTTAGTCCTACCTGAGATCGCAAATAGATGCGTAGCTACTTCTGAGGACTGAGATGGTCGCCTCGTATCTAGTAAACTCCGGCAACCATACCCCCTTCCGAAACACAATAAATTGCTTGGTAGAATTGGGTGTGGCGATAATACTTCCGCGGGCAGTGACCTACCACCTACATATACATACGTATGATATGAAATAAGAAAACGCTAACTGTTGAATGATATTAATAGATACTTGTCGTCTTGCACTGATTAATCGAAATCTATTTTTAGTTTGTTCACTTTAATTTCATAATTTTTTTAATAAAAATTAATAAAGTTATATAAATTACTTTTTTTCTTAATGATCCACGTACATTGGCATTTCAATAAATAAAATGCAATTAAACATTTTAATTCGATTAATACGACACGACATTTAAAGACTATACTTGTGCATTAATATTACAGAAACAACATTCAGTTAATTAACAAGTTAAAACCAGAAACGTTCAAGATTTTACTACGCGTCATATTTTACTCACAGTGCCAGTAGCAATCACATTCACGATGTTTAACTGTTCAGAGAAAAGGGGCGCGGCTAGTGAGAAGCGGCAATTATAACATCCTCAACGCGAGTAATAACTTTTATGAGATAATCTTTATAACGAACGATAATAACTCAGCTGGTGGCATTAGGTTGTGAAATTTATGACGTACGACATTAGAGTACGTTTTCGTATGACACTGAATTGAGATGGGATGTTTTGGAATGAGCGAGCGAATTCGGAAGAGTTGCAAGAGCGCGCTCTTGACACCGTGGAGATATTGATGTCAGTGGAACGGTCGATCGGTTAGCGCCATTTGCATTTTACGATAGTCGAAACAAAAATTAGCGTAACGGCCGGACCCCGTTTCATAGCGGCCCGGTCACTAAATAATAATGTGTGGACAAACTTTATAGACAGAATAGATTACTTGAAGTATTTATTAAACTTGATCCTCGTAATTAAAACCAAGAAAGACTTATATGCCAGAATTAAATGCTTAAGAAAGAGGAATTATTAAAATACTTATAATTTAAACAAAGCATTTTCGTTTCCGAATTGAAGGGAAGGAATGTTCCAGAACCTCAACCTGCTACAAAATTGATATTAAAAATCTTAGTGAAGACAACCAATCTACTAAAATCACTAAGACGCAACTGCGCGTGACGTTTTGAAGCTGAGTGGGCCCATTTTGCATTTGGCCACCAAGTATATCTTCATAGCTATAACTTCTATTATTGCAAATCAAATAGATACAAAATCAAGGAAAATAAATACAAATCAATTCACCTAGGTACCTAGTACAGAAAAAAACAACATACATATAAACATTTAACAAACATCAAGGCACAAGAAAGTACCAGGCACGCAGAAACGCGAAGAAGTCGACGGTCCACGGTTGACATTGACACGCCTAATTACAAGCGTGAGTGGCGTGCAGTGTCGCGTCGCGCAGCGGGTCCGCCAGTCACTCAGCCGTCCGTCCGTCCGTGTGCGGGACTTAACTGTGCCAGTCTTGTTCCTCTACCAGGCCACGTCAAAATAAGGAAGAGGCCAGTCGATTCCAGGACATATTACCATCAACTTCGTTTGGTTAAAATTGCTTGACGATTCTGATTACATACGTTAAGATGTCTCTATATATATCTTTCAAACGTATTACTGCTATCAAAATAATCAACAACAAAAGAAATCTCACAAAAATAAATTGGTACAAAAGTATTAGAAAAAAAAAACCGTTAAAAACTTAAAATAACATTAACAATCGCTTTGTAATCAAGAAAATATTAAATCAAAAACCAATAACATCGGCGATTATCTGAGATTAAACCGATTCGACGCGATTGGTATTTGAAATGGCAAATTGGATCACGACGACCTTGTAATTTTGTATTCTAATCTTATGACAAGTAAAATATTCCATTGTGTAGTACCTTCACCACGCCGAGGACAGGATAGGTACACCTGGCAGGAACCCACTTGACATTTTGCTGCTTTATCTAATAGTTACAACTCCGTTTCATATTGTCCGTCTACATAAATTACATCATCGGTCGACTCGATATAGACTATTTACTAGTCTTGCTTGGTTATTATCTATTTTTGTCTTGCAACAAAGCTTTATTGAATTATAAGCGGTGTTTAAGGGATTATGTAATTCATTGGTTAAGCTTCCACAAATTTAAATAACCCATTAAGTGATTACCCTGCCACTTTTAGAATCATAATATAAAGAAGATACTTGTTTCGTTACGCATTCCAATGATGCTGTAGAAAGGACAAGAAAACGATTCTTAATTCTAAAACTATCAAATAAATCAAAAATAATACAAACTAAAAATATCATATTGGTCCTAAAATCGAAGAATACGAAAGTACAGTCAGAGATGTAATCACAAGAAGAGAAAAATAATAATTCGCACAACTTAGATAATCGTGTATCAGAACCTCGTACCATTGTATCAGAACGGCAGATGTTTCTGACACAGTTTGGGGCAAAGTGCGAAATAATAATTTCGACAGATGTTGCGCTGTCCCAATATTATGTATCTGGATTAGCAACTTTGTCAACCAGCTCGTTAGTTGCGAATTGAAAATACCACGTGGTCCGGTCATTGATATATTCGGTCTTGTTTTTTAGACGACGATAGTGAACGGCTTCGAAACCTTGATTGTTTCTTGATAAAGATAAATAGGGTCTCTATAATATGCTGCACGAATTTTATTGTATTCTTAATTCTAGGGTATCGAGATTTTTAGGTCTCAATAACTCCAACGGAGGTTGACAAAGTTAACAGTACAATAAAGCAATTAATGGAAAATATTTGCTTAATCTTAATTACGTCAATTTTTAAATTATTTAACTTACGTCAATTGCAATTCAAAAAGAATACTAATATGGCAACAATAATTTATAGAAACAGTATTTTGCTAACAATTATCGTAAAATCGTGCGCGGAAACAGCAATTGCTCATCAGATATGCTAAACCTGGTAATTTTCCACTCAGGATCGCATCAGACACCTAATGTAACTAATTAGTGACGCAGACCAGCTAAACGTGAGCTTAATGCTGTAAAGCTTTAAACACATTATATCACGAACGAGTATTTATGTATTTATAAGAGCTGTTATTTGTAACGGTAATTTATAATTTCGATTTAACAACTCCTTACTAAACTTGTAAAGTAGGTAGGAGAAAATAAATATTTTAATTGAATCTAGACTGTAACGAACATCACAGTTCTCAATAACAAGACAATAAAAAAGCGTTGATGTACAATGGAAGCGCTGGCGCCGTAACATACATAGAGGATGCGATCCATTAAGACAATTAGGAACTGATCTATCTATCCATCGGCTAAGGCCAATGTCCCTGAGGTGACTCGAGAGATATCATAGTGCGATCATTGTACCACGCCAATTAACTCGTAACGGAACCACGGGTCGATGTTAATTGCAGGGTCTGTTCTCTGGAGTTATCCGCGAACTGGAACCGACTCTCGATTAAGTAAAATATTCCCCGCAAAGGATAGTATGCACAGAACTGTTGTTTATAGCGGTACTAAACACAACGACGCTAATGAAGTATGGCATATTAACCTGAATACGAAATGATGTAAAGAAATCTATGGTCATTACTGATTATGTTGACGTACGACGTGGGTGCTGTAAATTTTTCCATTCGTTTTATTTGTCTCTATAATAAATTGGAAAGTAAATGGAACTATCAAAACTAATTACGGTCAAGATCGAAATAATTGTGGATGGGCCTATTATAAGTTATATTTTTGTAATTATATAGCCGTAAGTCTTAATTACCTATACTTAACGTTTTATTAGACAGCGCCATTATACATATATCCTATACAGAAGCAATCACATTACAAAAACATTTCACAACAGCTAGCAAACGGATACAAAACCCAAACAGGTCCATTACACCTAATAAAACATGCATAATTAGCGAACGGTGCTTAATCAATATCCTCCCTCTTTCCTTTGTGCAACAACCGTTATTAATAGCTGTACATCGTCTAAACAATGTATAACATTAAGCATTGGAGTAAATTGATTGTCAAGCACGTCTCAGAACGTGAGATCAACTATTACGCTATAAGTTTTTAAAAAATATTGCTATATATACATCTACATTCCACCTTCTGGAAATTCTAGCTAAAATAAAATAATTTACACTTAATGAAACGTTCTCCTTCATTTAGCGACAAGAATCTTTTCTTGTACTTACTATGAGTATCATATCTGGAAATTTTCTTAAAATTCCCGCACCCCAGCCTAAATACAGTTTTATACCAAATGGAACATCAATAGAAACGAATAACAGCTACCCGATCTGAGTGAAGCACTTAAAAGTAGATAAAAGTAACACATCTAATAACATATTATTATTGCATCTGCCTTTAACGATAAGACCATTTCGCGGTATCTCATGTACGAGTAAATAGTTCTATTGGGCAATCTATTTCTTCCGAACCCTCATTCATCAACAGCCACTTAGCTGAATTGGAGAGAGAGGGAGCGATGGGGGAAGTGCGCACGCGCAGACGCGACACGCAGATCACGAAGGTGCCATTTCCCCTTAATAGGGACTCTGGGGTCATGAATAGGACCGTGGTCATTAGTGCATGTATCGTGTCGTTAAACAAGAGCAGATTAAACGGGTGGTCGAACTCAAATAAGCGAGATTTGCAACGCAGATTATTGAAATTGGAAACTGAAGTCATTATGGATCGTCATATCCCACTGCACGGTGCTTTCCAATAACTGGTGAAAACCTGAAGTTGGGGACACTTTAAATATGACATGACCTTTATAGTTCTGCGGAGTAGCAACCTGATGTTAGTAAATGGCCTGCCATGCTAGTTTCGAGAGTCACGATTTATTTAATTGTAATTACAGACACGTAACAAATGTTGTATAATATGTAAACGGTTCATCGGCTCTGAATGGCAAAAAAACATATACCACTTCTGTATTTGGTCGAAATACATGATATCTATTCTATTTTAAGCAATGTATAATCTGTATTAATAGGTTATATTTACAACATTTATTCGACTGTTTTAGTCAAGGATCAACGACTATTACCGAAATTTGGCGCCATTTGAACCAAATGCGCCAACCACTGACAGAGCAGACACAATAAAACGGGTTACCAGTGTTTCTGGATACCGTGGATACGTGTGGATGGAATCGCAACATACTTTTTAATAGTTATGACAGGCAATGTAGTGAATTGAAGCGCACGCGCGGCATCAAAGACATGCGCGCGCGCACCGATCACTAGTACTATTGCTGTAATAGAATAATTAATGGGCATCGGACCGCGGCACCGAGGGTCACTGACAGTGCACTCCCTACCGACTGCATTCGTTTTGTACACGCATTGTGAGATCCCAATGTGTGCCGCTTCATAGAGCTTAATGCGTTTAAGTGGCGAGGCTATTGTTTTGACTGGGCCGTATATTTCAATAATGACCCTTGGGAATGGAGATAAGGACTGCCCTGGATACTTCACAAAACGAAACAATGCTTTACAAAAAACATTGTAATAAAAGACTGGCAAGGAGATATAGTAAAAGCGACAGATAAACAGCGCGCGATCGAACGCGGCCCCGGCCTGAATAAGACCTAACTAATAAACCTTACACTACACTACCTGCTCCACAAATTTTCTACAACGGCTATAAATCATAGGAGAAACCGCCTAACAACCGCAAATATCAGGTAAACATTTCTAAAGATCGGGGCCTTACTGCGTTCGTTCCACTTACGAAACTCGCTGAAGGCTCATTTATTATTAGCTATTCAAATTGAGGGAAACAATGCCCCCGGTTAGGGGGTCAGAACTCATGCAAATATCCGACACTTGGAAATAATCGCTGGTTAGCCGGTCCCATTGTGTTCTGTGAAAAGATTTAGTGATGCAAGTGGTGGGCAACGGAACTCTCTGACATTGTAAATGTACTGAGGACTGGTGGAGACAGCAGCAGGGCACGATAGTTCAGAACGTGTTCAGTCAAATAACAAAGGATTTGTTGGCAAGGAATTAGTCCACGTGTGTTTCTTAAAGAGCACAAAGACACAATAAGTTTGCGACAGGGCACAATGAACGTTTTAATAGAAAATATAATACCATTTCTACCTTTAAGGGATCGCAAGCTTTAAGATCGGTTTATTCCATTTTAGTAAGCGGTAATCTAGTTTTCCAAGATTCACACAACATCAATGGGAGCAAACCGGTATACGGAAAACTAAGGACTGGACTGAACTTGACGGTGATCGCGTCACCGTTGGAACTTGGTTGATATTCGGTAGATAACTCCACCCGTCCATTAAGATCTTGATTACATACATGCATACATACACGGCAAACGTCAGTCTATGGGTGTTTGAAGAGCTCGATAAATGGTCGTGTTTTCAAAAGCGGTTGAGAACGCTGTCGGGATGGTCGTTGAATAAACCTAATTTAACACAACTAGTGCTAGACTACCGATTAGTAGCAGTTCGTATATATTTTAGCTTTATTTAAACATCGAATGACTTAGCTTTATTATCTTTGATGACTTTTTAAATTTATTTTGCGTACGACAAAATATATCGCAGCGTTAAAAATTTACGTATACGTTTACTAAAACTAATTAAAATAAATCGAGGTCGTATCACCAGGCAAAAAAATCATGCTTATCTACATAAGTTATTGTAATCCTCATGGACGCAACAACCATTGTTTTCTTGCAAAAATTGCCATAATCGAGGTTATGTTCACCCACGAAAGTACGTGTCGTCTTCGTTCGACGAAATACACTCGTTTGTGATCCCAAAAAAGGAATTATCTTCCGAATGCAAAGAACCTTGCTGTGGGCGGTAGAAACTAAGAATGAATTCGAAGAAACATATAATGTCATAATAACAACGTAAGCATGTAATTATCAAAAGGTTCTGCGGAAAAGTATCACGTACTCGGACTTTATCAAATAAGATAATTTTAAAACTATAAAGGCGTTCTTGGTCACTCATTCACTCACACAGTTATAAATATTTTAATTGCTTAAAATAATAGAACAATTTAATTATTCGAATTCAAATATCGATTAAGAATCGACATATTTCGATCCTGATAGATCATAAATGTGAAACAATGGAGGCAAATCGTGGCGTGTATCGCATCCGGCCGTATCTCGGAAGTCGTGTATCAATGATTCTAGGAGTCGGGTTGCGATAGCGATCTGCGGAAGCTAAACATACGGGAGCCAACTCTCGCTTCCATTGTGAGAGCCCGGCGCCGTAACGGCGGCTGCCCTCTGAACTGCAACACGGCCGAATCGCGACACACTCACCGTCCCGCACAATAGAAACGAAACTCCAGCACAACTAATCCGGCGGGAGTACTACACTAGGAAGCGTTCCGCTCTGCATTTCCATCTGCCTAGTAAGAGGAGAGAGTCGCTCGGAAGACTGTATCGTGTTACGGTGCCCGTTTCGAATGTGAACTACGACCGCGGATGTGTAACACGAACGCTGTGAAACGCCCCGACTGGCGGTGGGTACGTTTTCATGAAGGAAAAGTGTGTAGCCGGCGGCTGCCCGATCACCGCAAACCACGGCCTTTGTCGACGGTTAATAACTTTGAGGAAACGCTGTAATCGGTGGCCTACTTGACGGTGCCCTGCGGTAGGACCGCTACTCCGTCTCGATTTCGCGCCTGTTCTCTCCGTGGGCCGTTTTTCAACGAGCATCGATGGACGGTGGAGATACCGACGTTGTACGTAAGACTGCATAACGATAGCGGGAGCCGGTCCGATGCTGTGCATATCTGAGTTCGCATCGTCGGATGCTATCGGTGCCGGCCACGCGCTAAGCCTAAACATTGTAGACAATATTCCATTCCAGCGAGCGCTCCAAACGGTACGCCACCTTGACATATACGCTGCGATAACAATAAAACTGAGCGAGTTTTGAGGCGTTGCAATCGGCATCTCCATTGTTCCCCGATGTTTATAAACGACGCAAGTTTATTTTGCTTTCTGCGCAAGCGATTGTCGTAAAAGATGATAGGAACTAAATGGTTCCTGTCGCTATTTCACCGTTTGAACATAAAGCTTGTTGCTCGACCGATTGTAGTATTTTCAGACAAGAGTGGGCGATTAAATGTGAATTATAAGTAAATGGCGTCATCAATTTAAATTTATAGAGTTTCAATTCAATTTTTTTTCACGTTTCCAACAGTCAGCCCATAGAGGCAATAATTAAAAACTCTGAAGTTATTAATCAACTTTCACTTAGTGTCTCAGCGACATTTAAGAATTTGATGATTATTTTAAAGAATGTGGAAGCATTGGTTAATTTATGGACAAATCTGTGTAATTCAGTGTGATAATTAAAACAAGTATTTACTTACATATTTTGACAAATTTTACGTGTAAAGACGACATAAGTTTATGACAGACACTAAGTCTGTTACTTTTCTCGATAATTTTAAAATGAAATAAAAGAGTACCAGTGAAAGCCACACAAGGAACTTTAACAAATAAAACTGCACAATTTGATAGGAATGACAAATAGGTTAAAAGAAGACATATTTGCAACAATACTTTTTTATATTGGTGTTAAATAGGTATAAAAGTATTCGTAGAAAATTTTAAGTGGGTGAGCCATACATGTAAGAGCATAGTGATTTAGTTCGAGACAATGATAATAAATCTTGATGCTTCACAACACAAGAAATAATTATGCGAAACGGAAATGTAAACAGATTAATGTAATTTAATTTCGTGAGCGAGGCGCGTGCGACACTAAAATCGTGACGTCACGTGAGGGAGCGACCGGCGTTTACGAAGAAAACGGGAGTGATTCATTCGTCAAATCGCGTCCGTGGAGTGCGCGGGCGCATACTGATGCCGCTACACTCGCGCCCTCACCGAATGCCTAACGAACCAACCGTGTTTCACTGCCACACGTACCATCGGATTAGTACAAAGCCACATTGCCCCTTTGACGCACGTGTCACACCTTCCAGAAGCTACGACGTCTTCCTTACCTGTAACAAAAAATATATTTGTTAAGCGAATTACAATTAAACACATCCATTAAATTATAATCAAAACATGTTATAACACTACGGATAGAATTTTTTTTTATTGAATAAAAGTAGCAAACGAGCATACAGGCCATCTGATGCCACAGCAATCCATGGACAATGGAATCTCAGGCAGTACCTGAGTCCTATCTGAAGTCATAAATAGATGCGTTGCTAATTCTGCGGACTAAGATGGTAGCGACGTGTTTAGTATAACTCCGACCGAGAATTAAACAAAACATTGCCCATCATAGCTAATTGGTACTCAAAAACCGAATCAACAGAGAGGACAATCATACGAGTAAATAATGAAACTATTGTTAAATATAGTTTTCTGGAACGTGAGTGCCGCGGCACACTGGTGTACCGTAGAGATCAACTGATGTGCGGACGGCAGAAAAGTGTAATTCGCATCAAATGATGAGTGGACGCAATATTTACGCAACGTCTCGAAACACGCGGCTATCTAACTGCAATAGTTTCATTGCGGCGTGTGACATTTACATGTGTTTTCATAATTTAATTACCGTCTCGAATCGGTAGCCTGATACACCGAGGCGGATCGGCAGCAGGCGAGCGGAGCGAGAGGCGCATTTTGCAACACTCGAACGGTTTAAGGCAGAATTGGTTCAAGGTGAGATTGTTCTAGCTTCCAATCGATCGAATTTTAATCCCTCCATAATTACCACAAGTTTGTTTTTAATTGCGTGTGGTTTGCGAACGTTTATAAATAGACCTAACATTGTTCGACTTAATTGAAATGAATATTCAAGCTGTCTTCGTTTTCTACTCCATACAAAACATGATGTTCCTCTGCACAATCGTTTAAGAGTGCCTCGTATTCAACTCCACTCTCGCTGTGAATGCAAAACAAAGACACTTTAATTAGTTAATCATTTGTTTTATTCGTTTGGAGCGTATATAGCCTCGAAGCGGTATCCATTTCGAAAATACTTATTTCATTCATGTTTATTTATATTTTTCAACTACAAGACAAGATCGAAGTGGCTTCGAGCCTTTCTTTTTTTTCATACTAGTCAAATAAACACTAGATTTTGTCTATTAGATACCCCTATAAAAACTAATCTATAATATTAATAGAATTAAGAAATAATTTTAATTTAAAATTGACGAATAAAATTTTATCAAAATTAGATTCAATAATTTATCGGAATTCATGATGACTGAAATACCGGCTTACTCACGTGTATTTTTCGGGTTGGCCCGACTAGTTTCAAACCTGACCGAGGTTCTTAATCATGAGCTCCCGTCGGTCGCAGCGAGGTCGGAATACCTACATTTATATACATACATAATGAATTTTTCTCTATCTACGTTTTTTCCTGCCCTTTCGACGGTAAAATTATCAGGGATTGTAGAGGAATCTTTTAGTTACGCCCTATTGAAGACAACATTTGGCCCAGTGATCCTTTCTTCTATAAATAAAACTTTTTATCTTTACAAGTTTCACGTGGACAAAGTTGCCACCATTCTTTCGAGTTTAAGACGTAGATACTATCTATAGCCCAATTAGTAATTTGCATTCACATACTAGGTTCACTAAAAAATTCAAAACAGCACAATATCATTTAGCAACAAACGGAACAATAGACTATTAGGCAACTGTTTTAATAACACTGTGTAAATGGATGCATTTAGCACTTTCATTGAAAGCGAACATCGTAATTGACGTGGAACTTTCAAAGGGCCGTTAACGAAGCTCTCAAGTCGCGAAATTACGTATGTACGAGTACATAAACTATAATACAACAAAGAGTGAATATAAAATAATGAAAAATACAATTTTTAGAGTCTGCAGTATAATCGAAGTTGGCTGTTCGAAAAGCGCATGCTAATATTTCTTAAATGTATTTAGAACTACATATTCTAGAAACATTTAAGAAATATTTGAGCAAACGTAGAAAATTATAACCTCTTGTTCTAGTGCATAGTTCTAGTATTAACAACAAAATCGATAGTTCTAGTCTAGAGGGTGTTAAACCGTAGGACGTGCGTTCGATTCCCACCTAGTACAAATTTTTGTGTGATGAGCATCAATGAATGTTCTGTGTCTAAGGGAAAGTTATCCATATATGTATGTATGTACCTATGTAGTAAGTATGTATCAATTGTCCGATACTTATATGTAGTATGTACCGCCTTGGTCTAGTATGGTATCCAGATTGCTGGATGAGAATTGTTCTAACTTATTTATATTGTTTACTGAAAATAAATATTTTTATATTTTTGTATTATGTATTTATATTCATTTTTTCATTGTTTAGTTCAAAATTGTATTGCAAAAACTAAATACAAAGAACGGTGACAGGTAATTGTACCATCATCACAGTCATATTTAAAATATTGTTCGATTACGCAACTATCGCATAGAGCTGTTCTTACATTGGTTTAGGTCAACGAGACTACGCCGGGATTTCACTCGCGAATGGAGTTTGATTGCTCGGACTGACTATCATTACTTCTAGTACTCTGCAATTGTCAGAAAAGAAAATTTTCAGATACTTTTTTTGTTCGCGGATTCTAGTTCTACACTTC